>RJWJ010002314.1:0-103786 GCA_004363605.1 Indri indri
AAACCAGCCTGAGCAAGAGTGAGACCCCGTCTCTACTAAAAATAGAAAGAAATTAATTGGACAACTAAAAATATATAGAAAAAATTAGCCGGGCATGGTGGCACATGCCTGTAGTCCCAGCTACTTGGGAGGCTGAGGCAGGAGGATCGCTTGAGCCCAGGAGTTTGAGGTTGCTGTGAGCTAGGATGACGCCATGGCACTCTAGCCCGGGCAACACAGTGAGACTCTGTCTCAAAAAAATAAATAAATAAATAAATAAATAAAATAAAATTAATATAAAAGGCAAAGAGCAGAGGTGATCCTATAGAGGCATCAATCTCACAAACACAGTGCTGTGGGAACAAACCAGTCACCAGAGTCTACCTTGTATAATCTTGTTTATTAAACATTGAGAAACAAGTGAAACCAATCCATCTTAATGAAAAATCAGAATAGTGGTCATCTTTTTGGTGGTAATGAAAACTAAGGAGTTTTCTCACATTTCAGAAGTGGCTACATCTTGACCTGATGTGTTCAATTCATTTGATTGAACACTCATGATTCATGTATGTGGATATGCACGTTATACTATAATAAAGTCTCTGTAGGGTTAAGAATTTGGCCCCTTTTAATTCAGCAATACCTTGGCTAAAATTTGTTGAATATATTTGATATACAAGCATTTTGGCAAAGCTCAAAGAGATATGCACAACAGGAAATTAAATCTTAAAAGTCATGAAGAAGCAGTTTAAGTCTCTGATTTATTAGGGAAACATCACCACAAAGATTACAACATCCACACTGAGGGACAGAGAATCAAAATGGAAGAGCAAATATCTCACAGTATTTTCAACCATTTTGCCAATTTGTTGGCATTTGCTCTGCTTGATAAAGTGAAACTCATTCTCTCTTATTACTTACATTTTTTAAGACTAGAGGAAAAAGAATCAAGAAATAATTTTATCTTTTGTTTCCCAGAAGCAAGGGTATGTAACTTTAATTGAAATTGTAACTTTCAATTAAGAAACTATGTATGTGAGTGGCCAATAAACACACGAAAAGTCATTTGACCAGCACAACACTGCAAACCCACTAGATGGCCAAAATTAAAAAGACTGACAATACCAAGTGTGGGTAAGAATGTGAAGTGACTACAACTCCCATATTTTGCTGGAAGGAGTGTGAAATGATACAACCGTAGTAGAAAACTGTTTGGCAGTATCCTGTAAAATTAAACGTAAAGTCTTCTTTTGATCCAAGAATTCCACTCATAGATATATTACTTCCCACACCAAGGGAAAAATAAAGGAAACATATGTCCACAAAGAAAACTGTATAAGAAGGAAGTTTTATCCACAGTAGCCAAAACTGGAAACAACTGAAATCTATCCGCGGCAGAATGGATGAACTACTACGTTATATTCACACCAATTAAAAGGAATAAACTACTGGTAAATACAATAACATAGATGAATCTCAAAAACATAATGCTAAGTAAAAGAAGACAGACAGAAAAGTTTTCCTACAGAATTTACAATTGATTTTTATGAAATTGAGAGCTGGAAAAACTCACCATTAGGGATTGCAATCAGAATGGCCCCTGGAAAAGGACATGAAAGAACTCTGGAGGGCATAATGCCACCCTTCCATGCACTGGCTGGGTATTGGCTGCACACATACGTGCATTTGGCATGTCATTGTAAAACACACACACACACACACACACACACACACACACATGCAGTAGGGGACTCCCATTTGCAAGACAAGAGAACCAAACAGGTGAAAGAAGACCACCCCTCAAAAGCTCACTTCAGTAGTTACATCACATTCATCAGAAGACAGTTTTCTTTCTCAGTGAAATCTGCCTTAACAGCTGACATCCTGATATTTTATTTTGTTCCTCGAGTTATTCTCTAGTAGCAAATTCTATTATTTCTGAAAAGTTTGGGTAGCACTAATTGCCAGATATGAATAAGTTTACTCTGGAAAACCTCAAACCAATTCCCTGCTTCCAATGGGTCCATAAACAGCAGACAATGTGTCTAAATACCTTCCAGTTATGGAGTTACTAACTCCAAGACATTTTTAGCATTCTCAGAATAGTGATATTGGGTTAACAATAAAAACCGATGTAAATCGGATTTCTATTTTCACAGCATGAGCATTTCACAGGCCACTGGGTAGATCTCTATTAAGAAATTAATGCGTCTACATGACACTCCTTCTCTGCAATTCTCACACCCTGGAAGCATCAGACATGTAGGAGCCAAGAAATAGTAACCTTTAGAGGGAGTAAAACAAGTGAGACCTCTTCGAAGAAATGCTGCATACTGACCCCAAAGTCCAAAAAATGATGGACTCCATAAAAAAAAAATTAAGGTAACACACTCACGCTCATCATTAAATAGAAAAAGGCATTCTCCCATAGAAACTAGAAGTAAGAAATATTCTAGCAAATTTGGAAGCTAAAAAGAACACCCATTCCTGAACATGATTTCTGATTCACTAATAGGTGCTAGTTAAAATTACTTTACTTTGCAAATGATCTTAAACTTTGATATCCCTTGTTTGATATCTTAATAGCTCTTGTTTGAGAAAACTTATGAACAGTAATTGCATTAAATGACCACTGGTGACAGAACATTAAAACATAATTGTTTTAACTTAGAAAGATTGGTGTTAGATATTGGTTAAAAGAAGGGGGGATCCAGATAATAACTTTAGAAATAATTCAATGTTTAAAAACTATGCGTGTGTGGTTGTGTGAAGAGAAAAACTACCGGTGGATCCACACCAGGTGTTAATGAGAAGCGAGTTTCAACATAATTTAAAGTAACGACCGGCCAAGCAAATTAAACACTGCCTGACACATTCCTCACAAACAGGTAACAGTCACTGAAATGTGGGCTCCCTGTGCTCCAGGTGGGGCTGAAAAAAGCAGGTCCAAAAAAGGCAGGTGCTGGTTACCCTGACATAGGAGACTTCATGATTTCGAGAAATAAAGGGACGAAAGTGGCGAAATAGTCCAAAACCACAGACGATCTATGCATGCTTTACATTTTGCTCTAGTACGTATAATGTAATTTTATAAAGTTTAATTTATATTTTGGAATGGATAATATATTCTCATGGTTGAAAATTTAAGAATAAAAAAAGCAGTGTTTGGAGAGGAGTCCCGATTCACCTGTGCTCAGCTGCAATGCTCTTCCCAGAGGCAGCCAATGTTACGGATGGTGCATCTACTCAGCGCTAGTGCAGGCGCGCCTGTGTGTGCATGCGTGTTTACACACGAACACGCAAATATAAACAGATGCTCCTAGACTTACGAAGGGGTTGGGCCCCAATAAACCCATCGAAGGTTGAAAATATTTTAAGTCAAAAAGGCACTTAATACACCTACCTACTGAACACCACAGGGCCTAGCCTGCCTTAAACATGCTCAGAACACTTACATTGGCCTACAGTCGGACAAAGTCATCAAATGCAAAGCCTATTTTATAACGAAGTGTTGATTACCTCATGCAATGTATTTAATACTGTATTGAAAAATGAAAGACAGAATAGTTCTATGGGAACTGGAAGTACATGCGTGTCACTTTCACACCATAATAAAGTTGAAAAATCATAATTTGAATCATCATATGTCAGGGACCCTCCATACATGCTCTCCCACCTTCCACTTATTTTCCACATAAATAGTAGCCTGCCATGCTTACTATTTATACAACTTTGAGGGCATGGTAAGTGAAAAAAGCAAAGTCCAATTCCTCATTGTTTTTTAAAGTCAAATAGTATTCCACCGACTGTGTACGTCAGATCTGTGAATTAATGTTTCAACTGATCCTTTGCTATTAAACACCACAATGCAATGTATAATCTCAACTTATTTCACAGTTGTAATTTTTAAAATTTATATATAGTCAGTGTTATTGATTATGGCTTCCGTTTGATCACACTGTGTTACAAAATAATTTTTCAAAAATTCCCCAATAAGGCATTCTAGTAGTTTTGTTTAATCACTAAACTTCATTTTTTAGAGCAGTTTTAGGTTCACAGCAAAATTGGGTTGGACATTCAGAGAGCTCTCCTATGCCGTTTCCGCACACACCAGAGGGTGAATTTGTTACAACTGACGAACCTACATTAACACATCATGTCGTCCAAAGTATGTAGTTCACATTTGGGTTCTTTCTTGGTCTTATACATTCTGTGGGTTCGGACAAATGTATAATGACGTGTGTCCACCATTATAGTCTCACGCAGAGTAGTTTCACTGCCTTAGAAATCTTCTATGCTCCCCTACTCATCGCCACCTGCCCCTCAGCCCCTGGCACCACTGACCTTTTTACTGTATCCATACATAGTTTTGCCTTTTCCAGAATGTCACATAGTTGGAATCATGTAGTACGTGGCCTTTTCAGATTGACTTCCTTCACTTAGTAATGCGCATTCAAGATTCCTTCATGGCTTTTCACGGCTTCATAGCTCATTCTTTTTAGCACCAAATAATATTCCATTGTCTGGATACATTACAGTTTATCCACTCACCTACCAAAGAATGCATTGTTTACTTCCAATTTTTGGCAATTAAGAATAAAGCTGCTATAAGCATTCATGTGCAAGTTTTTACATGAACATACGTTTTTAACTTGTTTAGGTAAATACCAAGAAGTACAACTGCTGGATCATATGGTAAGAGTATGTTTAGTTCTGTAAGAAATTGCCAAACTGTCTTCCAAAGGGCTGTACCATTTTGCATTCCTGCCAGCAATGAGTGAGACTTCTGGTTGCTCCACATCCTCACCAGCATTTGGTATTATCAGTGTTTCAAGTTTTGGCCTTTCTAACAGGTGTGTAGTGGTATCTCATTGTTTTACTTTGCAATCCCCTAATGACTTATGATGTCGAACATTTTTACATACATTCATCTGTCACCTTGATCTTCTTTGGAGAGGTGTGTATCACATCTTTTGCCTGTTTTTAAATTCAGTTGATCATTTTCTTATTGTTGAATTTTGAGAGTTGTGTATTTTGGTTAACAGTCCCTTATCAGATATGTCCGTTGCAAATATCTTCTACTAGTCTGTGGCTTGTCCTCTCATTCTCTTGATAGTGTTTTTCACAAAGTGGAAATATTTTTTTAATTGTAGAATTCTTTTTTAATTTTTAATTCTTAATTATTATGGGTGCATAATAGTTGTATATATTTATAGGGCACAAGTGATGTTTTGATACAGGTACACAATGTGTATTGATCCAGTCGGGGTAACTGGGGCATCTGTCGCCTCAGGCATTTATCATTTCTTTGTATTGGGAACATTCCAACACTCTTTAAGCTATTTAAAGCATACTGTAACTTATTGTTGATTATAGTCACTTCTGTGCTATCAAATATTGTTCACTCTAACTATCTAACTACATTTCTGTACCCATTAACCATCGCCCCTTTATTCCTCCCCCCACTACCCTTCCCAGCCCCTGGTAACCATCATGCTACTCAGAAATTTTTAATCCTAATGTGGTTCATCTTATCAATTCTTTTTTCATGGGTTGTGCCTTTGGTGTTGTGTCTGAATAGCCAACACTAAACTCAAAGTCATCTAAAATATCTTCTATGTTGTTTCTCCTGGGAGTTTTATTGTTTTGCATTTTACATTTAGATCTTATGTTTAGAAACATTTTGAGTTGTTTTTTTGGTACAGGGTATAATGCCTATGTCTAAAGTCACATTTTTGCATGTAGATGTCCAATTGTTCCATGACCATTTGTTTTTCTATCTTCTCTTCATTGAATTGTCTTGTTCTTTTGTCAGACATCATCTGTCTGTATTTGTGTGAGTTCATTTCTGACTCTCTATTTTGTTCCATTGATCTGTTTGTCTACTCCTTCACCGATGCCACACGCTGCCTTGACTAGTGCAGCTTTATAGAAAGACTTGAATAGTGTCAGTTCTCTGTACTTGTGTTTCTTTTTCAATAGTATGTTTGCTATGTTAAGTCTGCTGCCTCTCCGTAAAAACTTTGCAATGAGTTTGCTGATAACCAAAAAGTAAATCCTGGGATTTTTATTGGGATTGCACTGAATCTATTAATACAGATCAAGTTCGGAAGAACTGACATCTTGACCATATTGCATCTTACTGTCCATGAACGTGGACTATCTCTCCATTTATTTAGTTCTTTGATTTCTTTCATCAGAGTTTTATAGTTTCCCTCATACAGATCTGTACATATTTAGTTAGATGTACACCTAAGTATTTTATTTTTTGAGCTAATGTAAATGTTATTTTATTTTCAAATTTCAATTGTCATTGCTGGTGGAAAGCAACTGACTTTTGTGTGTTAACCTGGTATCCTACAAGCTAGCTATAATCACTTATAATTCCAGAAGATTTTTGTCAATTATATGGGATTTTCTGCATAGACAATCATGTCATGTGTAAACAAAGATAATTTTATTTCTTGCTTCTATCTGTATACCTTTTATTTCCTGTATACCATTTATTTCCTTGTCTTATTGTATTAGCTAGGACTTCCAGTATAATGCTGAATAGGAGTGGTAAGAGGGCATGTCCTTGCCTTTTCCTGATTTTAGCAGGAAAGCTTCTTGTTTGCCACCACTAAGCATGATGTGAGTTATAGGGTTTTGTTGCAGACAATCTTTATCAAGTTGAAGAAGTTCTTGTCTAACCCTGGTTTGCTGACAGTTTTTTAAAATCATAAATGGGTGTTTGATTTTGTCAAATACTTTTCTGCATCTATTGATATGATCATGTGATTTTTCTTCTTCAGCTTGTGGATGTGATGGATTGCACTAATTGATTTTAAATATTGAACTATGTTTATGTGCCTGGAATAAACTCAACTTGATCATGATATATAATTCTTTTTATACATTGTTGGGTCCAATGTTCTAATATTTTGTCAAGGATTTTTGCATCTATGTTCATTGATGGTATTAATCTGTAGTTTTCCTTTCTTGTATGTCTTTATATGGTTTTAATATTTGGAAAATGCTTATCTCATAGAATGAATTAGGATGTATTTTCCCTGCTTCTATCTTCTGGAAGAGATTGCAGAGAATCAGTAAATTTTTTTCCTTAAATATTTTGTAGAATTCACCAATGAGCTCATCTGGGCTTGATACTTTATGTCTTGGAGGTTATTAATTATTGATTCAATTTCTTAAATAGATATAGACCTATTTAAATAATCTATTTCTTCTTCTGTGGGTTTTAGAAAATGTCTTAGTCCTTTTTGTGATGCTATAACAGAATACCATAGACTGGGTAATTTGTAAAGAATAGAAATTTAATTTTCTCCAATTCTGTAGCCTGGGAAGTCCCAGATCAAAGCACTGGCAGGTTTCATGTCTGTTGAGGGTTTGGTGTCTGTTGAGGGTTTGGTGTCTGTTCTCTTCTTCCAAGATGGTGCCTTGAACACTGTATACTCCAGAGGGGAGCAATGCTGTGTTCTTACATGGCAGAAGGCAGAAAATCAAAAAGGAACAAACTCCTTCCTTTAATCCCTTTTATAAGAGCACTCAATCTCCACTCATGAGGGAGGACCCCTCATGGTGTAATCATCTCTTAAAGGCCCCACCTCCTAATAGTATCACATTGGCAGCACTTGAATTTTGGCAGGGACATGTTCAAACCATAGCAAGAAGATGATGTCTTTCAGGGTATCAGTCCATTTCATCTACATTATCAAATGTGTGGGTACAGTTAATAATATTCTTTTATAATCTTTTAATGTCCACAGTATCAGTAGATATGACCCCTCTTTCATTTGTGACACTGGTCACTTGTGCTCTCTTTTCTTCTTGGTTAACTTGGCTAGGGTTTTATCAATTTTATTGTTCTTTTCAAAGATCAATAAAACCAAAACATCACTTTTTGGTTTTATTGATTTTCACTTGATTTCCTGTTTTTAATTTCATTGATTTCTGCTTTAAATTTTATTATTTATTTTCTTCTGCTTACTTTGTATTTCACTTGCTCTTTTTTCCCTAAAGTGGAAGCTTAGATTTTTAAAAAAATTCTTCTTATTTTCTAATATATGCATTCTAAGCTGTAAGTTTCTCTCTAAGCACTGCTTTGGCTGCTTCTCACAAATTTTGATAAGTTGTATTTTCATTTTTACTTCAAAACATTTCAAAATTTCTCATGAGAGTTCTTCTTTGACCTGTGCATTATTTTAAACTGTGTTGTTTAGAAAGAGGGGCTTGGAGATGGCTGACTGGAGACATCTGGTACTCACCTTTTTCACAAAGAACTAAAATATAGAGTAGATAATCACATTTTAAATAGATCATCTAAGAGAGAACACTGGCATTCGACAGAAAAGTAACAGGAAATACCTAAATCAAGGAAAGAGAGGGAGGAGAGGCCTCCTGCTCGGCCAGAATAAGCTGGAAGCCTGGAGAGACTCCCCAGTGCAGGGAAAGGGTAGGTGAGAGACCCCCAATGGTCCACATCCCACCATGGACTCCTACAACCCTAACCGTGGGAGAGCCCCTTGAGCCTCATGTGTCCTGAGACTAACACAGGGAGCTGCCTGGAGTCTGTGTGATGGCATCTATCCAGAGGGGGAGCTCACACTGGGTCCCACACACCCTGAGTCCTAAGTCACTAAGCAAGGAGCCATATCAAGAGCCCAGCACCCACCAGACTGCATCCTGTCCAGGGGCACAACAGCCCCTGCATGCCCACATCACTGGAGCCCCGCTGACATCCTTTGCCAGCAGCCATCACTTCAGCTGGCTGCTGCCGCCATGGCTGAAGTGAAGCCATTGGCAGTGGCCCCACTGCCCCCAGCAGTGAAGCCACCATGCATTTTCATGTGCCCTGAAGACAAACTCCCGCTCCTGCAGTCACTGTCACTGCTGGTTGCTGCCTCTGAGGCTGAAACACTCGTAAGGCAAATTTTCCTCAGCTGCCTGTACATAGCTGCTGCCACTGAAAGCAACCCACCCATATGAGGCTCAAGTGGCAGGTCTACAGCACATCCACGGACGCCCTCACCTGAGCATTCTGCCAGGAGGCTGGGGATCACCCCACCCCTGCCTACCACAGCGAGTGCCTGCACACACCACTAGGGGACCTGAATATAGTTCCATACAACCCTCCTACCCCTGTGTCCAAGCATGCTGCCCAGGAACTTGGGGACTGCCCAGTCCAGTCCACGATTGTTTGCATTAAAGCACTCCTCCTGGAGGACTGAGGGTGGGCCTGCCCAACCTGCCACCAACACCACAGCTGGCACCCACCTGCATGTGTCACCTGTGGACCTGGGAACTGGCCTGCCCAACCCATTGCAGCCACTACCAAAGTCAGCATGGACTGCTTGGGAGACAGAGGGCTGTCCTGTCACTGTTACTGCCATTTCCCATGTCACACCTGCTGCTCAGGGGCCTGGAGGACCTGTCCACCCACCTGGCCCACTGCTGCCACTACTTACAACTGAGCAAGCTGCCTGGAGGCCCAGGAATTGGCATACTTGGACTCATTAACACCAGTGCCAGTGTATGCCACCCTAGGGCCCAAGGACAGCCATGCTTGGCCCACCACTGCCACCACTAGGACTCAAGGACAAACCCAATTGATATCTCTATCCACAGTAAAATTTCCCCATGGCTTCCGCTAACAAGTGCACCCTAAACTATTGAGGAAATCACAGATACCACTGCTGCTGTTTATAGCCAAAGAAATAATATGGAGACTGCACTGCTGTACACACCCAGAATCAAAGCCAAAGTACCCCTACCCAACCCAAATCATGGATACACACTCAGGAAAAAATCCTCCCTTACTAAAGCAAATTAAAAAAAAAAAATGGACAAGTGACTATTACAACAGATGCAACAGATATCAGGTTAAGGACACAAGAAACATGAAAAAGCAAGGAAATTAAAGAAATTAAATTTGTAATTAAAAATCTCACACATACAAAGTCCACTGCTAAGTAGATTCACTGGTAAATTCTACCAAATATATAATGAAGAAAGAATTCTGATCCTACAAAAATTCTTCCAGAAAATTAAAAAGGCAGCAATGCTTCCTAACACTTTCAAAGGCCATCATTGCCCTAGCCCAAAATCCTGACAAAGATATTAGAGAAAACAAAGTATGGGCTAATATCCCTCATGGACAAAGATGCAAAAATTCTAAACAAATTTTAGCAATCTAGCTGGTAATATGCTAACAGCAAAAGATATTATGATCAAGTGGGGTATATCATGGGAATGTAAGCTTGGTTTAACATTCAGAACTTAATCAACATAATTCATCATATTAACAAACTAAAAAAGAAAAATCATATCATCACCACAATAGATACAGAAAATGCATTTGATAAAATCCAGCATCCACTCAAGACAAAAGCCCTCAGCAAACAAGGACTAGAAGGGCATCTACCGAAACTCACAGATGGCATCATACTTAATGGTAGTAGATGAAATGCTTTCCTACTGAAGGTTAGAAATAACACATTTCTAGTCAACATTTTATTAGAGGTTCCAGCCGGTACAAACAGGGAAGAAAAGGAAATTAAAGGAATTCATATTAGAAAGGAAAAAGTAGAACCTTTTATTTTGCATATGACATGACCATCTATGTAGGAATTCAATGGAATCTACAAAAAAAAAAAAAAAAAAAAAAAAAAAAAAAAAAAAAAAAAAAAAGCTAATAGAACTAACAAGTGAGGTTGGTTAGCAAGATTCCAGGCTATGGCTGAGTGCAGTGGCTCACGCCTGTAATACTAGCACTCTGGGAGGCTAAGGTGGGAGGATCCCTTGAGCACAGGAGTTCCAAAACAGCCTGAACAAGAGTGAGACCTGTCTCTACTAAAAACAGAAAAAATTAGCCAGGAGTCATGGCATGCATCTGTAGTCCCAGCTCCTTAGGAGGCTGAGGCAGCAGGATGGCTTCAGCCCAGGAGTTTGAGGCTGCAGTGAGCTATGATAATGCCACTGCACTCTAGCTGGGGTGACAGAGTGAGACTCTGTCTCAACAGCAAAAAAAAAGATTCCAGGATACAAAATCAACGTACAGAAATCCATTGTATTTCTATATACTTGCAACAAACAACTGGAAATTGAAAATTAAATAATACCATTTACATTAGCAGAAAAATGAGATACTTAGAAATTAATCTATCAAAAGAAAAAGTAATCTGCATACCGAAAACATAAGATAATACTGCTGTTAATAATTAAATAATATCTAAATAAAGGAAGAAATATACTGTGTCCATAGATTGGAAGACTCAATATTGTTAAGATGTCAATTCTCTACAAAATTATCTGTAGAATCACTGCAATTCCGATCAAAATTCCAGTGGGCTTTTTAAAAACTTGATAACTGAATCTAAAATTCATACAGAAATTCAAAGTACCTACAATAGTCAGAACAACTTTGAAAAATAAGAATAAATTTGAAGGGATAATACTACATTATTTCTAGATGTATAATGAGCCTACACTGATCAAGATAGTGTTGTGGTGGTGAAAATATAGGTCTAAAAAATCAGTGGAATGGAATAGAGAGTCCAGAAATAAAGCCACACTAAGTGGACAACTGATTTTTGACCAAGGTGCAAAGGCAACTGGATGGAGAAATAACGGCCTTTTCAATAAATGGTGCTGTAGCAATTATATATCCACATGTAAAACAAAGCTCCATAGTGTTTAGCTATAGGGAATTCTGGAAAAGGCAAACCTAGGGGAACAGTACAAAGGCGGTGGTCGCCAGGGACTGTGGGTGGGGAGAATGAACAGGCAGAGCACAGAGGACTTTTAGGGCAGTGAAATTACTCTGTCTGATACTGTATGGTGACTGCATGTCATTGTACGTTTGTCCAAACCCATGGCACACGCAGCGCCAAGAGCGAATCCTAATGTAGACAATGGACTTTGGGTGATAATGATGTGTCAATGCAGGTTCATCAGCTGTAAAAAAGGACCACCCTGGCGGGGGATGCAATAGTAAGGGAGGCTGTGGGTGTGGGGGGGCGGGGTTTATAGGGGAACTCTGTGTATCTTCCTCTCAATTTTGCTGTGCACCTAAAATTGCTCTAAAAAAGTCTTTTTTTTTTTAAGGAGTGAAAAAGATGCCTATTATCAGACAGTACACCTACACCTGCTCTCGGGCTTCCTCTGATGGAAACCAGGAAGCAGCTTGTCTGGGGAGGGGTGTGCAGGGCGAGGGAACTGGGAGCTGCCTGAAAGATGCCCCCCGCCGCACTGCGAGTGAGCAAGGAGGGGCTGCTCCTTTTCCTGTGGGCGCGCGGGGCTGTAAGGGTTCTCAGGGCTTTTTGTTCTGTTCCTTAGCAGGATTTCTGCATTTGATGTTTATTTCACAACAGTGTCTTGTTTTTCAGGCTGCAATGAACAGAAACAAAATAGTAGGTATAAAAAATGTCTTTAGATCTTCAGAAGAAAGCCACCCTATAAATCCAAGGCATTATTGCCACTCATAAAATGATTCAGGACATTCACCTCCTACCCAGGAAGTGCCTCAAATAAAAAAAAAAAACCCTTTCTTTCCTTCGCTGACTTCCCACACCTCTTTCCTCCCACCTCCTCTATAGAAAATGAATATCTGGTTTCAATTATTTATGGGACATAGACTTTATGTTTGTTCCCATGGAGTCTCAGCGATCTCCCTCATTTTAAACAACTTTGTAGCTTTGCAGGTAGAAACCAAGGGCCCTGGGACCTGATACCTCACTTTCCCTTTTCCTCGAGATTCAGGGCGCCACAGTGCTCTGAGCTCTGTTACTATTCCACTGGCCTCTCAATACAACTGGAACGTTTTCCAAGGAAACAGAATCAGATTTTTTAATCTCTCTGTAGCTATCTTATGACAACTTTTAACTAGTGTGGCCATGGACTAATATCTAATATTTCAGGATATATTATGGGAGATAAATCACTGTAGCCTTGTAAAGTGTGGCCATGAGGTTGAGGTATGGGATTGGCACTGTTCCCACTACCACATAGGTATGGGGCTTAGAGACTCCTCCTGGAAACCTGCTCAGGTGACGCGTTCTAGGCTGGCGCTGGTCCAGGTGGGCTCTGTGTTCCCGTGGTTTGGGTCTCGGGCAAATACCTCTGGACTCAGCACCCTGGGGCTTGGCGAAGCCCTGGCTCTTTGCATTGCAGAGGAGCAGCTGAACTAGCTTTGTCAGAGGGGACACTTTGGTAGTGTTAGACAGTTTGCTGTACTGTTTACTTCCACACTAACAGGCAGACAGAGCTGGGAGGCGTGAGATGTGTTTTCTGGGCAGACCGGTTTCCTCAGTATGACGAGGAGAATCACATCTTCCTTTTGAACTTCACTGGTGAACCTGGCAAGTTTGGAGGTGGGTGGAGTCTGAGGCCACCTGCGCAACGTGATTTCTCTGCAAGGAGCAGATCAGCTGACAGCGAATGAGCAGCCTCCCTCAATCCAGACTGTTACTCCAGGTTAGACCGCATGAGCACAGGAGAAGCTGAGGGGCCGGTCCTCCGGGACGGATCCCGTGTGGCTAACTGGGCTTAAATTTAAAGCAGAGCCAAGCAGATACTTGCTGACGAGAGGTCACACACATACTCCGAGTTCCCAGAAAACCTACAGCTCTGTTCAACTCCAGGACTTTCGGAGTTCACTTGAACCAAGCAATCAGAGCTCACCTGCATCAGCCAATCAGAACTCAGCTCTGTGACAAATCAAAACTAAGCAACTTTGAATCCTTCATTTGCATAAACATACCTGCATACCTGGTTGGGAACTTGGGCAGGGACCTTTTTTTTTTTTTTTGCTATAAAACTGTAGCCCTCCTTGTGTTCTCCGGAAAGCACCTTTGTTCTATACTGAAAGTTGCATCTTTCCAGTTTGCAAACTGTTCACATAATAAAGTCTTTCCCCCAAAGTCCTTTCCTTTTCAGAGCACTGTTGTTCACAGCCAGGGTCATGACTCTGATGGCTGTTTGACCACTGCAGGGAGAATGAGTTTAGGCTCTGGGCTCCGGTTGGCATGCTTACAATGCAGCCTCCATGGGATCAGTCACCCCAGTGGAACCCCCTCCTGGAAGTAAGCTTCCCATTCTCCCTGCTTGTCTGTGGCATCTGATACACGACCTTCTGGGGGGAAAAGTTCTTTTGAAACTGTAGCCTCTTTTTTTTTTTTTTTTTTACAGTTTTTTGTTTTTTACTATCATCATCTCTGTTTATTCTTCATTATGTCAGCCTAATATTGCCTGCAAGTATCTATCAAAGATAAAAGGCCCTGGGTTGGTTTGGTGGCCCAGTGACACCTTACGATTCTCACAATCCCACCACCCCTTTGCCTGGTATAGTAAAACAAAGTTTTTATGCCAAAATAAAAGTTTCTCTCCTAGAATTTCACTCTAGATAACCAGAATATTTTGTGGTTATTTAGAGTAACATTTACCTTACACTCACCATTGGGCTCAATGACACCCGAGGGGAAAAAAAACCAATTTGGCCCAAGATGGCAAAAAGGAGGTGGCACAGACAAAGAAGTGAGCAGGGGACATTCTCCTGCTGACTCATCAGAAAGTGCCTGAGGCTACCACAGGAGACATTTCCATCAGGGGTCCACAGCCACCCTCGGAGGCAGCAGAGAGCTGGTCTCCATGCCGGCAACCCTGCACGCTGTGGTTGGAAAGGGGGCGGATGCGGTAGGAGTGCCCAAGCTCTCCGCCTTGGTGTACGGCCAGGCAAAGATGTGAAGCAAGACAACTGCATTTCCTGCCTTTGCAGTGTGGATCCCCCAGAGCTGCTACACCCACCTTTCAAATTGGTCCTGTCATTCAGTCAACTCTCTCGTAAGAGCCCACCAAACTGTTCAGAAAGAAAGAGGTGAGTAGTACTTTATCACCCATTAATGGTGGGACTTGAAATGCAGCCCCCCAAGCAAAAAGAAATGAGAAATCCATTGCCTTGTCCTGCTCAATTACAAACTCCCTGATGTGGGGGCAGAGAGGGCCGCTTGGCCTGCAGGAAAAGTAACCATAAGTTCACATCTTGCTTGGGCTTGGATAAGTTGCCAATTGCAGGATAATCTCCTTACTGATCTTTTGCCTGCCCCAAATAGCTTACACTTTAGTATATAAAATATCTTTTGAGATGCACAACCACCCTTTAGGGTTGACAAGCAGGTATCCTGATCTCCAGTATAGAGGGGCGGGGGCCGGGGTCACCCCGAAGGTGGCAAAGCTCCTCCCAGGTGCCCAGGGTGGTGGATGGTGGAGAGCAGGAGGGGCTGTCTCTTTTCCTAAGGCCACTGGGAGAGGTTCTCTGCATCCTTCCACAGGTAGAATTTGGCCTCAAGGCCATAGTGATCTCTGTTTATTTAAAATACAATGATACGATTAATACATATTCCTTGTGGAAAAGCTACAAAATGTGGATTTTAAAACAATATCGTATTTCCACATAAGCACTCCTATGTGTGTGTATCATAGTGCACGTTAGTAGGCGTCTTCTGCTTTTTTGCATATGTGTGACTGATTTTAATACAAAAGCCTACAGCTAACCCTCAGTGTTCGACAATTTTCATACCTTACAGGAAGCCTTAAGGTGATTGAGGTTCAAGAGACAAAGCCCTGGACGTTCAAACTTTGACTCCACTGGTCGATTAAAGTTCAAAGTGATGCCAAGTTTTAAACACTACCTTGCAGTGCGGTATTTTGACAGAACAAAACTGAGCATTGTGGAAACCTGAGGGCATTCAAGCCTCTGGCCTCAGAGCCCCACGTGGTGGGAAGGGAGGCTGAGGGCGGAGCCCTGGGAGAGCCGGCACTTCATGTGGGTTTCCTTGTTCTTTCCCTGCTGTGTAGACACAGCGAGAATCAAAGCCTGCCCGGGCAGTGCGAGGCAGAGACAAACTTCCAGCCCAAGCCTGCCCACCCGAGGCCCGCACAGGCCATGGAGCCGTGGAGGCAGGGTGGCCCAGGCTGCGGGCCACCGCTGCGGAAGGTGCACTGCTGCTGCCTCCCACGCAGAGCCCCAGAGCCCTGTTCTCACATAAACACTGCCGTAAAGAGGCAGTTGGCTTCCGGACTGGCCCACAAACCTTTTTCTCATGCCATATAGTGGAAACGACGGTACGGTCCTCTCAGTGGACCAGCAAAATGCCGTTTGTGTGGGCCTGCCTGGGAAAGCAGCCACAGGGAAAACTGTGTCTTCAATAAAATGAGGCCCAAGGTCCAAAGGACCAACCTGGAAACAAGCCATTGAAACCCAGCGCATTTGGGGCAGAGGCTGGGACTGACACTCACACAGTGAGACAGGCTATTCATTCGCCTTCCTCCCTCACTGAACAATGACCACCCTGCTCTGTGTCGGCTCTAATGGGGTGCAAAGATAGAAACAGACGAATGAATACTGGGTGGGCTGGTGGCCCCAGTGGCCACCCCTTTCAGGATCCCTGTCCTTGGGTTGTCCCCGAGCCCTTGAATCTGGGCTGGGCCTGGAACCTGCTTTACTCAGTGGAATGTGGCAGAAATGATGCAACGTTGCTTCTGAGATAAACCCCAGGCAGGCCTGGCAGTCCAGGCCATGAGCTCTGGGGTGCCCTGAGCCACCCTGTCAGAAGTGTGGTTCCCCTGCTGGAAAGACCCCAGGGAGAAGCCATGGGGAGAAGCCGCATTGAGGGGGAGAAGCCCGGGCTCGTGGAGACAGGGAGAGACCCACGCTCCCAGCATCCCAGCTGAAGCAGCCGGGTCAGCTCATAGCTGCATGGAGGCCCCCGCCTCAGTGCCTACCTCTGGCCACTCAAGGCGGCAGCCCAGCCCTCCTGCCTTCCCCACCCCATTGTGCATTTCTGTGTTTCCTCCCTTGGTTCTGACCTGCCCCATGAGTCAGCTGGGCGTTGGCTGGTCTGCTTCTAGGCAGGAGAAAGCCTGCCTTCCCAGGACAAAGCCTGGATCAGATATTGTGTGTTCTGATAGGACATACATGAGGAGGTGACTTAAAGTGGAGCACAAAGAACCCAGGCCCACAAAAGGAAGAATGTTAATCATGGAAATGAATTATGAGCACGGTCTACACAGCAGCCAGTACATAGGACTTGGCTATTTGCAACTCTGTTTCTGCCTCATGCTGCCCAGAGACCTGGAAACAAAAAATAGAACAGGCACAAATAAAAAGAAAAATTTCCAAAATCAACAGAATTAAACTTTAAGATTTTGGTTTGCTTTGGACGAGAGAGAGCAAAGCCAGTGGTACTCCTTCATCAGCAAAAAAAAAAAAAAAAAAAAAAAAAAAAGAAAAAGAAAAAGAAAAAAGGGTCTAATTAAATTTCACCACCTAAAATTGTAGGCAGCACAGGATACTCTCAATGTTGATAGAGTATGATCCATGAGAGCGAAAGGAGAGTCTTTTCCCGCAAGGTCAGTTAGTAACTGTATTTGATATTCTTTGGGAGAATTTGCCTGTGACGAGCTCCCAGTTTTTGATTTTAGGTGTAGAAACAGGACTCTGAACTGAGGACTAAGGAGGACCCCAAAAGGAGATTACAGCATGTGGTTTGCAACAGCTTCTGCTTCTAGTTCTCATCTTCTTCCTTCTCTTCCTTCTTCTTTTAAAAAGCTATTTATCTTATAATAATGCTAGATTGACAGAAAAATTGCAAATATAGTACAGAGAGGTTCATATACCCCTCACCTAGTTTTCCCCGTGTTAAGATCTTTCATTCCCTTGGTACATTTATCACAGCCAAGAAACTGACAACCATCCATCATCATTAACTGGAGCCCACAGTTTACTCAGCTCTACAGTTTTCCCCTTCATGTCCTCTTTCCATTCCAGGATCCAGCCCAGGGCATCACACTGCATCTAGGTGTCATGCCTCTCCAGTATCCTTTGGTCTGCGATGGTTTCTGAGTCTTTTTTCAGTTTCCGTGGCCATGACTGCCTTGAGAAAGACTGGCCAGGTCTCCTGCAGAATGTTCCCCCATAGGGGAACAGATCCTGTTGTGTTTGCAAGATCAGGCTGGGATTGTGGCGTTTTACAAATCCCGCGAAAGTGAAATGCTCGCTTACGCATCATTTCGGGGAGTACGTGGTACCCACATTGCTGGTGATGTTAACTGTGATCACTTGGTTAAGGTGGGGTCTTCTGAATTGCTCTGCAATCAACTTACTACTTTTCCCTTTTCCTTCTCTGTTCTTTGGAATCAAGGCACTAGGTCCAGCCCACTCTCATTCTCCGGGGGGACAGAGAATGAAACTAAGCTTGACCTCCTGGAGGGGAGTATCCCATTTATTATGTGGACGTCTCTGCAGCACTTTTTAAGCTTGAGCTGCCAGTTCAGTTCTTGAGTGTTTTCACTCCCCCAAGGACATGGAACCGTGACTAGACAAGCTACATCTCTGGGGTGGCGTGGCCTCGTCCGAGTCACAGACTGTAAGCACATAGAAAGGACTGAAGTCACACATTGTATGCTCCCCAGCCACAGCGAAATCAAGTTAGAAATTAATAATAGAAAGATAACTTAAAAAAAAATCCCTGAACACTTGGAAATTCAGCACTCCACTTGTACATAACCCATTTGGCCAAAAAAAAAAACCTATAATGAATATTAGAAAATATTTTAGACTGTTCAGGAAAAGTCATATCAAGACTTGTGGGGTGTAAGTACAGCAGTGTTTAGAGGGAAAATCAGAGCCTGAAAGGATTTAGTAAGAAAGAATGAAGACTGAAGCTAATTACTCACGTAGGCCTCTCAGAAAGTTAGGAAAGGAATGGCAAGTTTCAATGACGGAAACTTGGAGGGCAACGGTGGTAAGAGCAGCACTCAGTGAAATGGGAGCTCAGGCAATACAGAAAGTCAACAGAGCCCACAGGTGGTTCTTTGGGAACACCTACAGAAAGACTGAGAGAGAGTTGGAAGGGGAAGAAAGAAGAGAGGAAGGAGGAAGAAGAGGCAAAACTGATGATGATGGTGGTGGTGGTGGTGGCACCAAATGATGAAACCCATGGTATCAACATCACTGTTATACGGATGAGACGACTGAAGCTCAGGGGCTTCACAGATCACACCCACAGCCAAGCTCAGCAATTTTTCAAAAAATGTGTCTGTACAGAGGAGGCCATCTCTGGAGCTCATCTTGTCTCTTAGAAATGGCTGCTTATATTATTTTTGTTGTATTTATTTCTCACGTTTCTTCCTCGGCACCCTTGCTCTCCTTGCTCTCGTGCTACTAGAAGCCTGCGGAGTCCTGGGTGTCCAAAGCTAAGAGATTCCCAGGAGTCTGCTTGGATCTCTGGGAAATTCTAGGGCCATTCTATTCTAGAATAAAGATGGTGTGTTTTGAAAAGTCCAGACACGTTCTTTGGAGTTGTTCTGCCAGCTGCAAAGCCCACGGCAGGTGTGCTCACATGTGTCATCGACCAGGAAACAGGGCTGGGGAGGGAGAGGGGCTGCTGAAGTTCCACGTAAGGGAAGAAGGGCCGGCGAGTGTGTGACTGACCACAGACCACTCTGGCAGGAAGTGGGGCGGCACTGCCGAGACACGGCTGCTCCTCCCACAACCAGGGGAGAGAAATCATGTCTAAAAATGGCCCAGATGCTCTAGCAGGTATGGAACTGGCAAGCCTGAACTGACCCCTCGGCCTCACCTCCCCAACCCTGGCAGGAGGCCCCCGTCCTGCTATTCCTGTTCCCAGGGATCCAGCCCTGCTTTCCAGAATCTGTCATCACACCTGGGTGGGTCTGTCAGCAAGGCACAGGCCCATCTTGATTTCGGATCTGCATTCTAATGATGAAGTCAAATGTCTTCTCCTGTACGGAAGAAACTTCCATTGTCTTGGGGTGGGGGGTTTTGGGGAGCAGCTACTCATTCTTGGGGTGCCTGAGCTCATGCCTTGTAGGCAGACGGCCACCAGGTCCACTCATAGTTCGGCCCTTTCAGCCACTGGAAGAAGAAAACTGGCTGGCGGCATCTGGTGGGAGGAGGACATGGTGGATTATCTGAGATGGCAGAGATAGGGTGTCTGATCACTTTGGTGGGAAGAGAAACACGTTTATTCAAAGTTTAAAATTGGCCACATTTTTAAACAGTGTCAATTAATCTTTTACACACACACACACACACACACACACACACACACACACATATCTGAAAGGTTTGGAACTTCCACCATTAGCTAAAGGACAATACCAATGGGAAGGTTTAAATTCCTGGCAAATTCTTACCAGATGTGCCCTGGAGCCAACTTTGCAACTGGAAGATCTACTCTATTGCGATGTTCCTTTGTATGAATCAGAGAGTGATGATGATGACATTGATGAGGAGGAGGAGGAGAACAAGCAAGAAGCAAAATTTGGTAATGGTTTTTATAGAAAGAAACTAGCCTCAAGACCCTAGAGATTCCCTAAAATTCAGGTGTTTCATTAGAGCAAACCAGGTTTTACTGGAGACTGGTTGCTTAGGAACTTAGTCCCTCATGTGGTCTAAGAACAGTTCATGTGACTATCTGGGCATCTTGTTAAAATGCAGAGTCTCACTCAGTCGGTCTGCGGGGACTGAGATTCTGCACATCTAAAAGGCTCCCAGGCGATGCCTGTGCTCTTGGTCTGTGGACCACATTTTGAGTAGCAAAGTTAGCACTGAACCCCTAAGATGACCATGGACGGTTGGCCTCAGACACCCAGGACCACCTAGATGTGCTAATCACAGTGGGCATTGTGACAGCATCCCCTGGTGACCTGAGGGTCCACCTAGGGCTTCTGATTAAGTCAGCATGAGGAGAGCCTAGGAGCCTGCACATTCCCAGTCTGCAAACAGCGATCCACAACACGTGAAAGGCAGAGGGGTGTGAGCTGCAGGAAACAGAGGACTGGGCCGCACGACTTCCCTTCTGCTCCAAACGAGGTCAAATTCTGAGGCACTAGAGGTTAGGACTTTAGCCTGTGAATTCTGGGGGCACACAATTCAACCCGTAAAACCAGAGGGTGGGGTCAGGGGACAGCCTGGAGGTAGTGAATGATGCAAGCTCTAAAAACTTCTGGAAAGGATGTGCCCCACGTGCACTGAGAAGCTCTATGGGGACCATTTGCACGGTCACAGCCCTGCCTTCTCTGCTGCTGCCGCAGTAAAGCAAGTGAACCCCAAGAGCTTGCTGGGTGGAGGCGTAAATAATCTTCTCCTGCCAAATGGGCCTGGAGCCTTGACTTTCGAGGTTTATCTGCACATCTACAGGCCAGAAAGCTCACAGGTGAGAGTCCTGAAGATGCGCCGCACACGAGACCACAGTAGCAAAGGGCTTGTTTCCATCCGCAGAGACTCCGGGCTCAGGGACTCTGCCCCTTTCGCATCTCCTTGTATTTGTCGCACACTCACTTGACCATCTTTTAAATAAGAAAATCTAAAAACCAAATTAAAAATTCAATTTGAATTGAATCCAAATTGCTAAACATAATAATATGTTTTTTACCAATCTTCTTCTAAGATCATAAAGTGTGGTTCCATGAGAATGCTCATCTTTCTTTAGCTCAATAGAAGAACTGAAAGCTGGCATTCTATTTCAAGTAAACATGGTTAAATTTGGCTCATCCGATTATTTTTATACACACCATACCTCAAAGTTATAGACGCTTCAAATCCCAGTGGCCAGATCATCTTGCAAATGAAGATGTTTAAAAGAGTGACTTTTTCAATGTTTAGCTGCACTAAAAGGATGTCCTTGTCTTTTAGTACATTGCTCTTTTTTTGTCATTGCCCTTTTCCTCTTCCTTCTTATGTGTGCTTTTGCTTTATGTTGCTAATTCTCTCTAATTTTCAGATCCTTTTCCCTCCTTGTAGTTTCTTATCTGTTCCTTTTTCCTTGATTCTTACACTCAATTTTCACTTGTTCCAATGAAACAGTCATTATTAAAATTCAGAGAAGGATGTTTTTTCTCCTTTTTCTTTTTTGTCCTTTTGTGTGCTCTCCCTCACTGGATTGTAAATGCATATACACTTATCTATACTTTGTCCACGCAGTGACAGAATTTCAGTACATTAAAAAGTGCAGTGTCACTGGTCTGGAGGAGGTTTTATGACATGCTGTCCACAGGGCATCACTCACTACTGCCCAGAGCCACTAATGTCAGGGACCATGCTGCTCGGATTCCGTCTCTTTGCAGGTCTGTGCGTGGCTTTCAGGCTCCTTGGTGCCACCCCAGGCTCACGGCACAGAGGATGGGAAAGAACACTTCATCTGCAAGTTTCTAGGTGATGAAGCTCTTTTCCCGTAGACGTTTCCAGGTGTTGAAGTGCTTCCTGTTTCTCATCTGCTCACGCAGAGGCTCGAAGTGGGCATGCGTGCTCCTTTTCTTTTCTCCCTCAGACATTTCACCTCCTTCTATTTTTCTCTACTCAGTTGTTCGCAGAGAACAGATTTCTTCCCCCTCAGGCATCTGCGCAGAACCCTGGATCTCTGCAGCAGGACTTCTTCCTCACAGATGAAGGCCAGACTATGTTCCCACATTTATTTGTCTTCTGCTGTGTGCTGGCCAGGGGTTAGCCATGCACGTCCTGGTTTGTGGTCAGTGCAGGATGCTGGCTACAGGGCTGTAGACTCAGGGGCAGTGGCTTCCTTGTGCTCATGGGTGGCCAAGGTGGCCATCCTCTGAGTGCACAGTGTCACTGGTGCATGTGGCAATCAGATAGGGAGCAACACTGCTGTCCCAAAGGCCAGCATCCACACTGCCTTTGGAGAGCAGCTCGCCCTTGCCAGTGTCAAGACTCAGTCTCTGAAATCCCCTTCCTCAATGCTCATAAGACCGAAGCACACACCTGGAGTTCACTTCATTAATGTCCACCTGGAGCACTCGCACAGGCTTCCGTACCTCTGCCACACGAGACGCCAAGTCATAGTCAGAAGCCCTTTGACTGATTTACTGCGAAAATAATGTCTTTCAAAAGACCAGAAATAAGCACAGCATGTGCTTTCTGCATAAACAGCCAAGAGCAGTTAATCCACTTGCCCAAGCCAGGCCAGTGGGAGCTGTGGGCCCAAGGGTGGACCCAGAGCCTGTGCTCTGGGCGAGTGACACACACACTGCCTCCGGGGCTTGCACAAC
The DNA here is from genome assembly GCA_004363605.1 of Indri indri. Taxonomy (NCBI): domain Eukaryota; kingdom Metazoa; phylum Chordata; class Mammalia; order Primates; family Indriidae; genus Indri; species Indri indri. The sequence goes on from RJWJ010002314.1 coordinate 23,062, forward strand.
CCCCTAAGAAAGGGTCTCATTTGCTGATACCCTGGGAAAACACTTAAAACTGATGATGGGTACTTAGTGGGGGTCTGGGCCTCCCTTTGGTTCAGAAAACAAGAACTAGAACAGGTAAATCTGACACGTGGTGATCGCACTGTGGAGGAATGGGCAGCTCCGTCCGGGCCAGGCAGCCTCGCGGGCCCTTCTCCCCATCCCTGGCCGGGTAAGAAGCAGCGCACAGGGTCTCCGAGGGTGTCGGGGATGAGTCCGAACGTGAGGAGCAGGAGCCGGTGTCTCCGACAGCCTGACTCGCTCCTTCCACAGCTGCCTTCCGTGTGGGGCTGCACCACAGGCGTTCCGAGTGTGAGCCCCAGAAGTATTTCAGTTCGTGAAGAATGTTCACACTATTGTCATATTCATGGGTGGAGTCAAACCCAAGGACACAGGGCCAGTGAGCGCAGGGGCCCTCTGGGTCAGGCCCTGCCTGGGGTCCGGAGCCCCGTATTCTCGCAGCCCCCAGAGAGCAAGGGGTGGCCCTGGGTCCCCGGCTCACCGACCCCAGCGGCACCAACCACCACCTTCACAGGGGAACGAAAACCTCGTTCGGGTCTCCATCAACCCAGCTTTTATGTTTATTTCAGGTTTAAGGCAACGTTGTCAGTCAATGGCATCGTGGTCAGTAGAATTTTTAAAAACATTTGAGATACACAACCTCAAGCAGCCACTGGCATAACCACTCTAGAAACATTTCTGGTGTTTGGGACATCTGACAGGGACAGTTGAGCCGAACTCTGCGGGAGGGCATTACTCTGGCCAGAGCGTCCTTTCAGGAAGGCGGTGCAGCCACTCAGGTAGGCGGTTCACTCTCGGGACTGCGAACATCCCCAGGCCTTCCTCCCTCCGTGTCCCAAACTGAGCACACCCCAGTCTTCCGCGCCCCAGTGACCGACGCCCACATCCCGGCGCGTGGACTACTTCCTTGCAGCCCCAGCCATGTTTCTCCTGGACCCGACAGACCTGCTGGCTCCTTGCTGGGGGCAGGTGGCCCGTGCTGCGGCACGGGTGCAGTTGCTCCTTCCACAGACAGTCCCCAGCAACAAGGATGGCCTGCTTCCCAGATGTCCCTCGTAGCCTGCTGGGCCATGCTGCCCAAGGGCACAGCCTCGCAGCCACAGCAACACTCCTGGGAACATCTGAAACCAATTCCAGGCCTTTCCCAGAGTCTTCCTGCTGTGGACAGTGCTGTCGTGGGCCAGGTCTCCAGGACAAAGAGAAGCCACCCGCGGCACCCAAATTCCACAGAGGGCAGCCTCGCTGGCCCTGGGTCTGTTTCCTGTCAAGTGGGTGGCACTGGTGACAGAGTTTCAGAAGGGCGTTTTCTTTTGTTTTTACCCCCCCCCCAAATGCTAATCTAGTATGCAATGCTGCATCTAGAGCATCCGTGAACCCCTAAAATGGAGGTTTGCCTAAGCTCATTCTCAGAAAGAAACAAGGAGTGGGTCGAGACAATGAAAACCGCCGTTTCAGGGTGTGTCCGACTCTGGTGTGTCTCCTGGGACAGGTGTGTGCAGGGCTTGGTCATTGAGCCCGGACAGGAGCTGTGGGGTTAGGGACTCAAGTCATTGCCAGCATTCGAGGTTAGAAAGGGCACCCGGTGAAAGTTCTCTGTGATTCCCCTGAAACTCCCACAATGCTTTCAGGCCTTCACACACATGAAACAACCCACATGAAAAGTGTTCTAAATTAACTGGGAGGAGGCTTTAAGAGGCAGTGGGGGAGGTTTTATTGGCGCCCACAATGGGAAATGCTTCGCAGGCATCTTATCTCCCTGTGACCATTAGAATTTTAAATGCACAGGTTTCTCAGCAGGCTGCCTCCACTTCAAAATGCTCCAAATTCTATGCATTCTCAGTGAGCCGCACAGAGGGAATAGCCACAGCTTTGTAAAGCTAGTCTGCCTTGTTCTGAAGGGCTTAAAATGTCGACAGGGAGAACTTAATGAGGAAAAAGAGAAGGAAAGAGAGAGAAAGAGAAATTGGCTTCTTTGAGAAGTTTCTGGCAGAAAATCATGTTTAAAAATAAGTTGCTCAGTTTAAGAAAAAATGTCTCTGCAGAATGAACATCTATCAGGGCAGAGAGGGAGGTGGGTGTTGCGGTGGCCAAAATTCTGAGGTGGCTTCTGGGATCCTCTGGCTGTTTTGCCCCATGTGACCCCCTCCCCTTCTGCGTGGGAAGGACCTATTTTTCACTGATGTCCTCTGTCGGGTTGGGGAAGTTCCCTTCTATTTCTTGTTCATTGAGTGGTTTGATTATGAAAAGGTTTTAGATTTTGTCAAGTGATTTTTCTGCATCTATTCATATGGTCATATGTTTTATGTTTTTTATTTAATTAACATATTCCTTTACACTAATTGATTTTTGGATGATTAAGCCCACCTCGAATTCCTAGAATAAATCCCACTTGGTCGTGATATAATACTATTTATATGTTGCAAAATACAAAATATCTTATATTTTGTTAAGGATTTCTATATCTGTATTCATAAGGGATATTGATCTGCAGTATTTTTTCTTTGTATGTCTTTTTCTTGTTTTACTATCAGGATAATGCTGGACTCAAAAACCAGTTTGGAAATGTTCCCTCCTCTTCTACTTTTTGGAGAAATTTGTGAAGGATTAGTATTAATTCTCCATTAAATGTTTGGTAGAATTCACTGGTAAAGTTATCTGGGCATGGGCTTTTCTTTTGGAAAGTTTTTAAATTACTAACTTGATTTCTTTACTTGCTATAGGTCTACTCAGATATTTTATTTCTTCTTGAGTCAGTTTCAGTAATTTGCATCTTTCTAGGTATTTATCCATTTCCTTTGTTAGCTAATTTATTAGCACATAATCTTCCATTGTAATCCTCCGCATTTCTGTAAGGTTATGTCTTCTCTCTTTTTTCTTGATCAGTATAAGTAAAGACATCAATTTTGTTGTTCTTGTTAAAAACCAACTTTGGTTTCATTGATTTTATTATTTTAGTTGTCTTTATTTCATTAATTTCTCCTAGTCTATATTATTTATTTCCTTTTGTTTGCCTTAGGTTTAGTTTGCTCTTCTTTTTTCTAGTGTCTTAAGAGAGAAGACTAGGTTATTCATTAGAAATTTTTATTTTTTTTAATATAGGTATTTATAGACATAAATTTTCCTCTAAACTTTACTTTAGCTACATCTTATAAGTTTTAGTATATTATGTCTTCATTTTCATTCATCTCAAAGAATTTATTAGTTTCCCTTGTTATTTTCTTCTGTGAACCATTGATTATTTAGGAGTATATTGTTTAATTTCCACATATTTATGAATTAGCCAAATTTCCTTCTGTTAGTGATTTTTAATTTAATTCCATTGTGGTCATCATGGACAAAAAACATACTTTGTATAATTTCCATCCTTTTGAATTTATTGAGGCTTGTTATACAGGCTAGCACATGTTCTATCCTAGAGAGCACTCTGTGTGCTTGAGAAGAATGTGTGCCCTCTCACTGTTGGCTGGAATGTTCTGTATATATCTTTTGGGTCTAATTAGTTCATAGTGTTGTTCAAGTCTTCTATGTTTTTGTTGCTCATCTGCCTAGTTGCTCTGTCCATTTTTGATAGCGGGGTATTAAAGTCTGTACTTTTATTGTTCAATTGTCTATGCTTCCCTTCAATTCTGTCAGTTTTACTTCATGTGTTTTTGAGCTCTGCTGTTAGATGCATGTATGATTATAATTGTTATACTTCCTGATAGATCGACTCCTTTATCCTTATATAACGTCCCACTTTATCATTATTAACTTGTATTTTAAAGTCTATGTTTTGTTATATTAGCATAGCCATTCCACCTGATTGTTTTTAAGTTATATGTTTTTCCATTCTTTTACTTTTAGTCTTTAAGTTATATGTTTTTCCATTCTTTTACTTTTAGTCTATTTGTACTTTTGAATCTAAAGTGGGTCTCCTGTAAACAGCACATAATTTCATCATCTTTTTTATCCACTTGGACAATCTCTGACTTTAACTGACTGTTTCATACATCTGCATTCTACTTTTGGTTTCTACGTGTCATTTTTCTGTTCCTTTGTTCCCCCTTTGCTTTCTTTGCATTTAGTCAATATTTTATATCGTAATATTCTAATCTCCTTGACTTTTTTCTTACTGTTTTTTAAATTATTTTCTTAGTGGTTGTTCTAGAACTTATAATATACATCTTAATGTATCATAGTGTACTTCAGATTGATTCTGAAGTATTACCAGACCTAATTAGAGTGAGATTTATATATTCCTTGTTCCCTTTTCTGTGCTATTAATGTTGTATATATTTATATACATAAATTTATATATGTGTATAACATATATAACGTATACTATAATATGTTATCTCTATAAGTATTATAAATCAAATAATATATTGCCATAATTATTACTTTATGTAATTTTGTATCTTTTAAAGATGTTTGGATAAGAAAGATCAGCAAGTATTTTTAGTTTGTTCAATTACCTCCTTTTTGCTGTTATTGTCAAATGTATTTTATTTTATGTGTTACAGGCCCAAATACAGATAGGTAGAGGATATATATATATATATAGTTATATATATACTTTTATACAATTGCTTTTCAAATCAGTTGAAAGATGGAAGAAGAAATACGACATTTCATTGTCTTTTATAATTATCTGAATAGTTACCTCTACTGACACAGTTTTTTTGTGTGTATTTGAGTTACTGTCTGATGCCTTTTGCTTTCAGCCTAAAGAATTTCCTTTACTATTTCTTGTAAGGCATGTCTTTAAACAATAAATTTTCTCAGTTTTTGCTTATCTGGAAATGTCTTAATTGCTCCTTTACTTTTGAGGGATAGTTTTGCTGGATATGAGTGTCTGGTTTAATTTTTGTTTGGGTTTTTTTTGTTTTCTGGTTTTTTTCGTTCAGCATTTCAAGTATGTTATCCCGCTGCCGTCTGCCCACTGCTACTTCTGCTGAGAAGTCAGCTATTAATTTTTTTGGCTTCCCTTGTACATAATAACTCATTCTCTCTTGTGGCTTGAAAGATTTTCTCATTGTCTTTCAGCATTTTGACTACGGGGCATGTGTGTGTGCAACTGTGGATCTCTTTGTGTTTATCAAACTTGGAGTTTGTTGAGCTTCTTGTATGTATGGAAAAAAATGTTTTGTTAATCAGATTTGGAAAGTTTTCAGCCATTTGTTCCTTCAAATTTTTTTCCCGCTCCTTTCTCATTCTCCTCTCCTTCTGGTGCCACCCATACTTGTGTGTCGGTGTGTTTCGTGGTGCCCTCATTTTTCTGTGCTTCTGTTCATTTTGCCATGGCTAAGAGCTACCGGCCTTCTCTTAATTTCTCTCCATCCACCAAGATGTAAACTATTTTCCCCACACCCTCAGGAATAGATTCTTTCATTTCTGTTCCAGATAGTCAGTCTTTTCCAGCAAAGCTCAGCGCTACCCTATGGCCTACCTGCCTCCCTAGGTGGCATCACTGCATCACAGCTGGGTGCCCAGGCCTTGCTTCTCTGAGTCACACCCCCCTGTACACATGGACCCTGGTGGGGGTGGGGGCAGCCCCTGGTCTTCGCTGCTTGACCCTCCCAGCATGGCACTTCTACCCCACAGGGGATCTGAGGCAGGGAGTGATTGGGACCCCTGCATACTCAGCCTGTCACCCTGCAGGTGGGAGCTGGGTGGAGGAAAAGACACCTGGCCCCCTCTGCTGTGCTGGCCTGGAATAGAACTTCTGCAATATGGGGCTGGGGATATGAGAAATGACACTGCCTGTCCATCCTAGAATAGAACTGTCACCCCAAACTAGGGTCTGGGAGACAGGAAGCCCCTGACTTCTTGGCTATATACACCCTGGGTAGAGGTTAACAGAGAAGGTCATAGCTCGAATGCCACAGACTCTCAGTGCTCTTACCAAGAATTGGTAGATTTTCTTAATTGGATGTTTCTCCATTTGCTGCATAGCCTTAGGATAATTTTCAGAGACTTTAAAAGATTTTTAAAAATATCCCCAGTTAAATTGTTTTGTTGGTGAGAGGGTCTGTGGTGCTGCTTACTCCATCATTCCGGAAGCCTAGTCCTCTAGGTATTTTTAAAAGCTGTTAGATGTATGGTAATTTGTTACATGGTGTTTTTGGAAAACTCTCAAACTATGTTTTTTCTTCTTGTTTAAATTTTATACCAACACAACAATTATCAACACAGAAGACTTCTCTTACCAAATGTGGGGTTTTTCTCCACACACCAAGCAGTGGACACCACCTGGGTGTCCTATAATTTAAGTCTCACACTATCCACCTGGAGATAGGGTCAGATCCCGCAGGGTGAGGGCTCAGTCCCAAAACTGCCCCAGACACCAGTCACAGTGTGAGCCTCTGGACCTTTGACTGACCAGTGTGAAGTTGGGGTTTTTAAGACCCCTTCCCTCTTTAGGTCTGATTAATTTGTGGAGTGGCTCACACAGTTTAGGGAAACACGTTTATCAGTTTCTTATAAAGTATGTTACAAAGAATACAGAAAAAGATGTGTGGGGTGAGGTACGGGGAAGGGGCATGGAGCCTCCACGCCTTCCCAGGGTGTCCCCCTCCGGAAGCCTCCACGTGGTCAGCTGGGTTCAGCTACCCGAAGTTCATGAACCCATTCTCTTGGGTTTCTATGGACAACCATGTTGAAATGTGATTAGCCTTTAGATGTCGTGGGGCCCTCTCTGGAATGAGAGTCTTACGACGCATGATCAGAAAGGGGGTAAGTCAAAGAAATTTCGTTTCCTGAGGCCTAGCACACCCAACATTACAGCAAAAGACTGCAACAAGGACTGTGGGAGTTATGAGCCAGGAACCGCGGACAAACACCTGTCAGAGCGCCACACGCGGTAACAGAAAACTAATACAAGTGCGATTTGTGTTCCAGTTGCCATTCTATTGAGAATGGGAAAACAGCTGCAGAAAAGTGCTATAGAAGCAACATGTTTCCAGAAGATTCTCCAGCCTGGGTCACTGCTCAGGAGCAGGTGTCTAGGGCTGTGCTTCTCTCGAGACCCCCGCCTTTTCTGGGTGAACTTGCAGGGACTCGGCGCAAGCAAGGGAGCGGGGGATCCCAGGGAGCTGCAGGAGGCCTCTCTGCTCCTGCCGACACCCAGAGGACTGGAGAATACCAGGCACACCTCTGCTCAGAGCGACTTCTCCCCAGCTTATGACCAAGAACAAACACGCAGGAGAGACATTTGAGACAAGCAGAATTTGAGACATCAAATGCAGTTGTGACTTTAAGAGAGACTAGATAACAGTTAGATTTCATGAAATGCTTTTAGTGAATAAGGGGACTTATTTTCTTTAAATCAACCTGTTTGGGATCATCAGTAAATTATACTAGCCATGATTAGATTCAGTAAATACTTGTTTCTTATTTTAGAAAAAGGCTCACATTTACAGAAGTAGGCCAGGCACAGTGGCTCGTGCCTGTAGACCCAGCACTTAGGGAGGCTGAGGCAGGAGGACTGCTTGGCCCAGGAGATTAAGGCTGTAGTGAGCTATGATCACACCACTGTACTCCAACCTGGGCAACAGAGCAAGACCCTAACTCTTAGAAAAAAACAAAGAAAGAAAGAAAAAAAATATAGAAGCAAAATGGACTTCTTCCAGTAATCCAGCCACTGGGGAAGTTTCACATAACCCCACTTCCAGGAACTTCCTGTGCCACCTGGCAGGTGTGTGAATTGTAGCCGTCCAACCTAAGAAGAAACCTTCAATTAATTCTGGAGAGGTGACATAAATCTAAACCTTCAGGCAAGGCACATGTCACAGAAGGTGGAACTCACAGGGTCAGAGGCATGGGCAAAGTGCGGAAGCCTTCTGGCGAGGGCTTCAGATACTGTCTCCAAGTGAGGGTCCTGCATGAGGCTTGGCAGAGAGGGGTTTATTGCACAAGTACTGACGCCCGGGAAGAGTCAGAGCACATTAGCTGTCAGACAGCAGAGGGTGGGCAGACGAGTGATCACGCATCCACACGATGCAAAGCAATAGCTGCCAAAAATCAAGGGTTTGCTATTTTATGTCATGTTTTAATGGCATAAGGAAAAATATACCAGTTATTCTAATAAGCAGGCAGGAGCTTTATGAAGTACAACCCCAATTAGTACGAAACAATATACATATACATAAGTATCATGTGATGTAATTCACATCCCACCTCCAGCGTAAGTTTTTTGTAAGTATGGATACATAGAGGTAGCTATGTAGAGACAGATATATTTAACTGGACTACTAGTGAAAACCGCCATTTACTGAGTACCTACTGTGTGTCCTGTCATGCACGGTGCTAAGTGCTTGGGAAACAGCATTTCATTTGTTCCTTGCAACAACTCTATGGTTTGACTGGTGTCCCCTCAAAATCATGTCTACACAGAACCCGTGAATATGACTTTATTTGGACATGGAGTCTTCACAGATGTAATCAAATAAGGTCACGCTGGATTAGGGTGTGGGTCCTAATCTAATGACTAGTGTGCTTATAGGAAGAAAGAAATTTAGACACAGGCACATGGGGGAAAGGCCACGTGCAAATGGGGGTAGAGATTGGAGTGATGAGTCTACAAGGCAGGGCACTCAAGGATCGCCAACAGCCACTAGAAGCTCGGAGAGAGGCAAGAAAGGATTCTCCCCTAGAGCCCTCAGAGGGAATGTGGCCCTGGAAACACTTTGATTTAGACTTCTGGCCTCCAGAACTGTGAGAGAATAAACTTCTATTCTTTTAAGCTACCCAATTTGTGGTACTTTGCTGCAGCATCTCTAGAAAATGAATACGAGCTACATTGCTACATCAAGATAACAGAGAATCAGTAGAATTAAGAAATCTACCTAAGGCCACGCAGTTCATAGCTGCAGAAACAGAATTCAAGGCAGGTAAGGTGGTGCCCAAGGTAACCTGGAACCACAGGTCATACTTTCTCCCAGTGTTTGGCAAATGTCACAGGAAAGAAATTTTAAAATATTTCAGCATTTATTTTGGGTAATTGAATAATAGATGACTTTAATTTTCACCACACTTTTTGTAGTTCTCAGTTTTTTTATGGTGAATATATAATGTTTATAATCCAAAGAAAAGGACTGTCATTAAAGAAGTATGGCTCCAAGCCAGGTGGGACCGCGGTCCCACATAAGGGTAGCCACTACGTCTGTCCTTTCTAGGAGCTCCTTCAGGACGACTGGACTGAGTCCAATCCAGACAACAGCAGTGGACTTCCCTCCTAGGAAAGCGCCCTACCTCGCCGCTGAGTTGGGCAACCAAACCAGGAGTAGTTTAATCCCCTGGGACAATTTGGAATTAGCACTGGGTGGGATTTCCAGGTGCGAGTGGAGACCATCCTTCAAGGCCCAGGGTCTCTGGAAACACTCCTTCATTGGAGGTTCCCCTGCCTCATCACACACTGTCCTGTGACCCGGTGCTGCCCATATCTCCAGTTGAAGAAGGCGGGGCACAAGCACAATTATTTCCACCAGAGATGACGAACACTCCTGTTTACCAGCTGAGGCTCTTGGAGATGCCATCCAGATGAGAGGGCGGACACAGGTCCATGCCTCCTCTTCCTCCCAACTCCACTGGAGTAGCCACTGGGGCAATCACAGGCCCTGGGCCCTTTTCTGACCTTTGTTTTTCTAAGGCCTGAATATATTACAGGGATTATCCTAAGAGCCTTTATGGGCAACAAGAGGAAAGGGAGAGATTTCTCAGAGGCTTAACAAATACATAGACAAGGGGAGGGGGATAGAAAGATGGGATCCAGAGCAGGGTGAGGCCAGAGAAAGAACGGAGGGTGGGCCCCAGGCAGCACAGCTCTCAGCCTTGGCCACAGTTCCAGAACCCCACTTGGGGTGTGGGCGCAGAGAGCTTCCAGGTCCACTGGGCCACTCTCAGCGAGGCCAGTGAGGAAGCCAGCCACCTCCACGATGGACCGCAGCTTAGGCAGCCCTTCCTATCACATGGGCCGCCCTCGGGTGTGACCTGGGGCAGCAGCAGATTACAAGACTGCCGAAGATCCAATCCCTACCATCCTGAAAACACAGAGAGATTCACAGTCACATTTCAAAAAAAAAAAATAGAGAAAGAAATATGTCTTGCTTACTGGAGTCAGGGGTCTGAAGCTCATCTCTGCTGCTTGTCAACACACATATGAGTTTTTGCTGTAGTTTAGTATTTTCTTGATTTTAGAAAACCACGTCTGAAACAAAAGGATTTTTTGAGAAACTTCACATTTGCATGAACCATAAAAAGTATATATTTTTTCATTCTCTCTTCTAAATCTAACTACACTGTCAATAGACCAACGATGGAATAAAGTCGAAGACACTGGTACGAACTCATGATTATTCTGCTATAGACAGGTACCCAGATAAATTAGCCACAAGTCTGTACAAGGTGAGTGCACACACACGCGAATCTAGTCACGAGCTCTGCCTGCCAGGAGGGTCTGGAAGTGTGACCCCTCAGCAGCAACAATCACATTGCACCCAGATCTTACTCGCTAAAAACCACTTTCCAATAAATGGAACCACAATTCCCTGGAAAGTTGGCTGATTCTGGGACAGGAGCAGGAAAATACAGGATGAGCCTGGAACATCTTGTAGTGCCAGAAATTTTTAAAGTTTTCAAAAAAGAACAACAACAACAAAATAACAAGTTGGGGGCATTTTGAAAGAGCATAGGAACCAACCTTAAAAAATATCCCAGTGGGCCAAAGTTGGAACAAATTGAGCAAGAAAATAAATATCTGTGAGTACATACTGATATAAATAAATGATTGAAAAATAAATAGTTGTGGAAATAGGACAAATCTTCCAAATCATAATGTAGAAGGAACAAGGGACTAGACCCACACGGTGGTGATTGCTGCAGGCACAGCCCACGGATGGATGCTGAAATTAGTGGGTGAAATGTGAAGAAGAAACAGGATATTGGCATTGCCTCAAAGCATCTACCCTGAGATATTTATTAATTACTGTGGTGGTTTTGTCATACATCCACAAATTCTTTGATCCACCTCCAGGAATGGATCCTACTTCCCCTCCCTGAGAGTGAGCCGGACTTGGTGACTTCCATCTAACCAATGGAGTAACAAAAAGAAAAATAGTGGCTTCACAGAGGGGAAAGCTGGCAGCCATCTCCTCAACCAGGTGGTCCAAGTTGCCATCGACGGGGACATCATCTGGCATCACGAACCCCCCAATATGAGGGGGTGAGGACGTGTCACCTCTGTCACATTCTCCCCCAAATCCATAATCCCAGTGTAACCAAGAGAAAACATCAGACGAACTCAGACAGAGGGACCTGCTCCCAAACACCTGACCAGTTCTCTTTAAAACCATCAAAGTCGTGACTACAAGGGAAGGCTGAAAACTGTCACAGACCTGAGGGGAAGAAGAAGTCATGACAACTAAATGCAACATGGAAGCTTGGACTAGACTCTAGGGCAGAAAGAGGACATTGGTAGAAAAAGCAGATGACACCTGGAGAGTCTGTAGTTTAGTTAAAGTGTAGCCCTAATGCTATTTTCTTGGTTTTGACTAATATATTATGGTTATGCCATATTTTAACATTTGTGAAGAGGAGAAATCTCTGTACTATCTTTATAACTCATCTGTAAATCCAAAATTACCTCAGAATAAAAACTTTAAATGAATAGAAGGAGGGCTCCCAAGGGCTGGAGGATGAGAGGCTGTCAAGACGGCCCAGCAGTATGTGAAATGCTCGGAAGCGTTGGTTCCGTTCCCTTCCAACCTAAGTCCTTCCTCTTGCTGAGGAAAGCAGAATGGGTACTCTAATTCAGCCCAGAGTGGCAACCATTTGGATGCATTTTTTCCTTAAGAAGGGCTGTGACTGTAACTGGAGAACTGTTTTGAGTAGGACAAATAGTCAGAGGAGGAATTTCAGGCGTCAGAGACCAGCGAGGGGAGGGGCGGCCTTGCCCACGTGCAAGCTCAGTGCCTGCCTGGTTACTAAGGCTGTGCTTCCACCATTTGACTTGCAGTTCCACTGCCATTTAGGAATGGACCATAAGGGGCAAAAATCACATATACATGCAAATATTTAGCTATGAAGACATTCACTGCTGTGTTGTTTATAATAGTCAAAAAAACGGAAATAAATCATCTATGAACGAAGAGTTAAACAATCCACATATCTGCAAGAGAAATACTACACAGTCATTTAGAAAGATGTGGAATACAGTGGAATATTACTCAGCCTTAAAAAGGAAGGAAGTTCGGATACATGCTGCAATAGGCATGAACCTTAAAGACATTTTGCTAAGTGAAACAAGTCAGTCACAAAAAAGGCAAATATTGCATGAGTCCACTCATAGGAGGCAGCTGGAGGAGTCAAATTCATGGACAGAAAAAATAGAATGGTGGTTGCCAGCCACTGGGGGAGAGAGAAACAAGCAGTTGCTGTTTAATGGCTGCAGGGTTTCAGATGTGAAAGATTAAAAGAATTCTGGAGATGGATGGTGGCGACGGTTGCACTGTATGGATGTACTCAATGCCACTGAACTGTACACTTAAAAATGATTGATGATATATTTGTCTATTTCACCACAGTAAAAAATGGATGTTGAAGAACACGAAATCACATGGAAACAGGTAGCTAATATATTATTAAATGGAAAAAGCAGGTTGCAAAAGTTACTTAAAATACACCATTTTTGCAAACACACACACACACACACACACACACACGCCACAGAGAAAAACATTTGGGAGGAAAGATGCCAAAGTACTCATAGCTCTGGGTAGTCGAAACAAAAGTGATGGTTATTAGCTTCTTTTTGTCCAGCCATATTTTCAAAATCTTCCAGGAAGTTAGTATTTTTGAACTATGAAAATTACAGTGAACGTTCTGTCCATGAGCGTGACGCGGGAGGCTCCCAAGCTACTCTGAGCCTCAGGCTTGAGCTTCCTGGGAGCTCCTGGGAGCGAGAAAGAGGTGGATGGAGAAGGACCCGGGAAGAAGTTCTCCCTCTCAGGGGCGGTGCCCTCGCCCAGCAAAGAGGAATCCCAGTGAGGCCTGTGCCATACTCAAACCCTAGTCCGAGGGACCCCTTGCCTTGGGAGTGGGCGGTGGAGGCCACCAAGCCCGGGGCCTCCAGGATTTCTCTTCTTCCTCAGGGACTCACCTCTTGCAGACTCTTCTGGAACCCTCCCCTCCCTCTTCCTTAATTGTCTAACTGACCTTATGAGAGTTAATAATTGTACCTCCTCGAGGTTCCTCAGCCTCAGGACCTTTGTCCAGAGAAGGGTCAGAGTGTGAGATTTAATCCTCAATTGTCCCCCACTGCCTAAAACTGCATCCTCAGAAGGAAGAGCATCCAGCATGTAAATAGAATCTTAGGACTTCTACTTATGTTATTTCCCATCTCATCATTTTTCATTCCTATTTTTTGTGATTATTTTATCATGCACATAATATATGTCAGCCTTGTGGCCTAGACATCATAAAAAGATAAACAAATGGCATATATTGAGAGGGTGCACTCGGAATATTTTCCTGATGGGGTGCTGGATCTAAATAGATCGGGACCCTGGCCAGCTGGAAGAGGCTGAAGCTCCCCAGACACGCAAATAAATATTGGAGCCCCCTCCAGACTGGGGCCGACTGAACATTCATCCCCTCTTCTCCAGTCAACTACATTTACGATCCATCCCTATGCTTCAATTTTTCCACCTAAGGACCGACATCAGTCCTTCCCGCAAGCAATTAAGACCCCTGGTAACTACTGACGTCAAGGCAGGGACGTTCTCAGTGCCACAGCGAGAGTACAGCAAAGGACCTGCCAGGAAACACTGGGGACTAGCGTGAAGCACTAGCAGTATTTCGTCACTGAGAAAAACAAACCAACCTATGCTGTTGGCTGCTCTATGTATATTTCGTTGATAATTAAAATCAGCTTTCACTGCGAGCGGCTCTGTGGCTGAGGGGCTGAGAAGCCTGCAACTCCAATCCCGACTTTTGTCCTCTGGCCAGGGGTGGCTGCTCCCGAGCGTGGGCGCGGCTGGCACCTCCATGGTGGAGTCATGATGGACCCACCCAAGAGTTTACTCAGCATGCAATGGTCCTGAGCACTGTGACAAAACCCTGTCATCAGGCCGATCCTTTATTCAGATATCTTGATGTTTATTTCCTATTTAAACATACTAAATTGAAACAAAATCATGTTAGACGATAGACCATAGACACAACTAGAAGCTTACAAGACCAAACAAAAACAGTTGACAAACAATAAAATGTACCCAGAAAAGAGCCCTTGTGTAACCTTTTCCATTGTGTGGTGGAGAATAAAACAGGTCAGAGGTCATAAAAATTTTGCCCACTGTCATCTTCAGGGAGGCTGTGCTTTTTAAAGAAAACGAGGGGAGTGGAATGAGAGGAAACTCGAAATTGTATAAAAACTCTTATTCAAATAGGGTTTGATTGTTCTCTGGGAGTCAAACATAGTTTTCTTGAGAAAGTGCTGGGTAAACCATACAGAGCTCAGCAAATACTTCCTGTTCCTTCCCCCTGAGAGCCCCAGGCAGCCGCCCGCAGGACGAGACCCTGCGCAGAGGGGAGGCCTCGGGCACAGCCGTGCCTCGCCTGCGCCAGGCCACGCAGGGTCAGGGGAGCCGTGCACTCCAAGGTCCGGCTGGTCTGCACAGTGGCGGGAGCCCTGACGGTGCAGGGGTGATGTGAGGGATGAAAACCCCAGGCAGAAGGGGCTCTGCAGAGACAAACATCGCCCTGATGCCGGCCATCACCTGGCCACTCCAGCCGGAAGGCTAGTGAGGTGTTTTTTTTTATTTTCCCAAGGTATAAACATTTTGTTAATTTAACAAGCATGATGTGTGTAGAAAAATTAATACTTGCAGCACAAGTTGCCTCTTTTGACTTATAATTATTTTTGATTTAGTATTTATATCTATGTAACAATGTAATTATACATATTTGTCATCCTTAAATATTCCAGAAATATGAAAGTGAATACCAGATGATAAACATGTATGCACATCCCACCGTCTCAGAACACTGACCCTGAGCACTCCCCAGCACGATCTCTCTTTGCCCGCAGAGGCTACTGGCGTCCCCAGTGTGGGGTCCCTCGACCCCAGCCATTTGGCATGCAGAACTGCACGTGAACCCTGGTAGGAGGCGCTGCATGTCATGTTTGCTGTGTATGTCTGTAACGCTCTATAAATTGTGTTGTAAAACATGCATTCTTGTGCAACTTGTTCTTGTCCCCGAGCGTTTTGTCTGAGAGATTTATTCACATTATCAGAGGTAAATCTAAGTCTTTCTGTTTTTACTGCTTTTTGACTATACTGCCATTTGTTTATCCAGTTCTTCTAATGGACTTTCAGCTTCTTTCTAGCTTTCTGCATTTAAAAATGACTGCTGTGGATCCCCTTGTGTGTCCTGCTTCATCTTAGACATTCTCTAGAACATAGACTTGAGAGGAGAACTGCCGAGCCCTGGGGCTTGCGCATTAGGTACTGCTTTTTCACGTTTCATCATTTCATCGCTAGAGAGCCAGCTCCTCGCAGGCTGGGATACTGTCTCTTATGGAGAGGGGGGTTGGGTAAGGGAAGATAGAATTAAATGAAAAATATTAGCATCTCCGTAAAGTGAAGTTTGCCAGAGCAGTGTCCCTGAGTGTATGGAAAGGAGGAAAGGACAGTTGCTAGGGGTGCTCCCAGGATGCTGATGCTGCTCTGAGCCCGTGCATGTTGGCAGCGGAGCCGGGCACAGAACGCTGGCGTTCCTGGCAGCCGGGAGGCGTTGCCTCTGGAAACGCGCCAGCTGAGCAACTAAGACAGAGCATCACTTCCAAGAGGCTTTTGTTTTTGTCTCCCTTGTGCTGGCAGGTCATCGTTCATCTGGAATCTGACCCTGGAGACATGGGTAGAGCTTATTTTAAGACTCAGCTAGTCACCAAGGTCCACACCCGCCTGATAAGCAAAGCGCAAAGGTGGGTGAGACCGTTCCCAGAATAGAAACTTTTACTCCTAGTACATCCAGCGTCCCGCGTACATGGCTGAACGCTGGCTGTGCCCAGGAGGCTGTGCGCTCCCTCGCCCCTACACTCCGCGAATCACTGGTCACTTTCCTTCATGGTGCTCCCCTTGTCCTGCCCATGCAATGGGGTGCAGTGTTTGCTCTCCCGGGGCCGCCATCAGAGAAGGACACTGGGGAAGCTGAGACAAGGCAGTCATAACCTGGCCTTGGACAGAGAGGTCAGAGAAAGTTTCTGGCAGAAGAAAAGCCAGCTTGGAAAGAGACCGAGAGATGGGATGCCTGCTGGTGTCCCTGGAAAATGGGCACCAAAACGATGGTGGAGCAAAGCCACCGATCCTGGTGCTGGGGAGCATGTGCTGAGTTTTGCCTCAGCTGATCTGTACCGGTGCAGGGCTTATGATTCCTCATGGAGTGGTTCCCATGCATCGAGTCCCTGGGAGAACTTTTGAAAATGCAGATTGTTGGGCCACACCCCAGAGCTCCTGACTCCGCAGGTCTAGGGGGGGACTGGGGAATTTGCATTTCTCTGGTGCTGGTGCTGCTGGGCCTGGGACTGCACTTTGAGAACCACTGTCCTATTGGGATAGATTTGTGTTTTTAGCAGAGATGGGGTCTTGCTCTTGCTCAGGCTGGACTCGAACTCTTGACTTCAAGTGATCCTCCCACCCCAGCCATCCAGAGTGTTAGGATGGCAGGCGTGAGCCACCATGCCCAGCCCCTGTTGGGACAGATTTGTAATGATCATGGTTCTTGTAGATTGGGGGAACCATCTGAGTCTACTGGAAGACCAGAGGGCACATTGATAGCACCACCTCACTTCCAGCTTTATCCGGAGCCTGACAGAGAGCCACCCAAGAGAAGACTGGGCTGTAAGTGCCAGCCTTTCAGAGGAAAGAGCAGGAGCCACAGGCAAGCCCCTCCTCATCCGCCATGGTGTCCACCCACCAGGGTAGCATGGGTGGGGAGGGGAGACAACTCTCAGCTTCCCCACAGCCCCCCCACTAGCATGAGATTTCACAGCCAAACATCCATTCTTGTGTCCCCACAGAAAAATACGAGAAGCTAGAGCTTCTCAGAGCATTGTCCATAGACCACCTGGGACTATTAATTTAAAATAAAAATAAAAAACTGCTTCCTGAGACCGAAATTTTGGAGCCAGAGCCCGAGAGCCTGCATTCGATAGCGTGCACATTCCCATCCAGCACTCCAGAGCCCAGAGGCAGCTGAGCCAGCCCTGTCTGTGTGCACCGTGACGCCTGCCATTCCCGCAGCTCTGCGCCAGGCTGCCTCACGCACTCCTGCGATGCTCAGCTTAGCTCTCAGACCACCTGGCTCTTCTACAGAGCACCCTGCAGAGCCGTGGCATCCGTGAGCCAGCATGCCGCAGGCAGAGACCATCACTGCAAAGTAGAGATGCACCCTGGCTAGTGGCGGGGACAGCCGGCAGCCCTGGAGGGCAGATGCACCGTAGGTTTCAACACTCACATCCAGCACACATTCATCCTGTGAGGTGGGGGAAGTGGGAACACACAGCTCAGATTCTTTGATGGATTAGCCACCCCCTTAGGGACCTGAAATCACACGTCATTTTCTACACTTCAGAGAGAATGTGGGATGTGAACCCCACCCAAAGACATGCACATTGACTTCCTGGGGACTTACTGGACCTCTGTGGGAAGAGTGGCAGGCTTGTGCTGTGTTGACTCCTTAGGAAGGAAGGAAAAGAACTTCCCTGGAGGGTATGTGGTTCCGGGTCTGGTCCTCCTTTCTCCCAGGGGCAGGAATTGGCCTTGTGTTAGGGAAAGAGGAGGGTGTCAGCCAGATGTGGGTGCCCCCAGACAACAGGCAAAGAAAGCACAGCCCCACAGCTCTCCCCTCTGGTGCAGCGTCTATGAGGCCTCAGAGAGTTTGATACTACAGGTGTCCCAGGCTGCCCACCCACTGCGCGTCCGAGAGTCCTGTCCGCAGACACCCCACTGACTCACTGCTTAGCACAGGACCAGCACAGACTTGTTCTAGTCAGCCTCCCAGAGACCAGTCTATCAGTGCTCAATAAATACACATCAACCAGTGCTTCTGGGGATGTCGAAACCTGTGAAGCTTATCTTCCATTCCTGAAAACAATGCAGAGGCATTAACCAGGGTCAAAACGCCATCTCATGCTGCTGACGCCTTGGAGAGAGCCCTCTGCAGGGAGCAGCTTCCCCAATTCTTCCTGGTCCACAGTTGTCAAATGCTCTAACAACTTCCGCAAAATCAGAGTCTTGTATGTAACCTGAATGAAAGCTATTAAAGAGCTAATTTTCAAGCTTTGATGAAGTTTATCTCTAAAACAAAGATTTTCTAATTTTACCAGCAAATTTTACTAACTTGTGCTACTTTACACAATTCACTGTGACTATAGTGATTTCCTGGCACTGTGTACACTAGCCTATGTAAACAGTTAAATAGGATAGCATCTCCACCTCCTTTGTAACAATATGGTACAATATTACACAAGAATATTGATCACAGCAAGTATGTCACTCAACGTGAATGATTGAATAATTTAGGAATGACATTGAGGATGACTTTTAAATCGAGTAGGAAAGCAAATGAGGCACAGAGTGGCCAAAGATAAAAGATGGGAATCTCAGAACCACGTTTCTCTCCTGTGACCTGAAGGCGGCCTGACTCACAACAAATTCTAAGGTATTTGGGTTTCTCTTCTGATTTAAAAAGCTCCCAAAGGTAGATATTTCACTGTGTCTCTCTCCTGTTGGCAGATAACTTGGAGAAGTCTGGAATGCAGGAAGTCAGGAAGAGGCCTTGGCCAGAAGCAGCTAGACGGTAGACTGCAGCCACTCTGGCTCCCTTCCCCATTTCGAGGGGCACACAGGGTGGGCAGCTGCAGCTGCAGCTTCAGGCAGGCCCCGTGGAGGGCCTGGTGCCCAGGGAGCTGCTCCTCTGAGAGGGGCCCCGGCAGGCACTAGGAACTCCCTGAGGGGCCCATGGCTTCCTGCCACACACGGGATCGAAACCCAACTCCTTACTTGGCCAAAAATGACAGAATAATGTCCTCTCCAAGATGCCCATGCCCTGATCCCCAGATCCTATGAGTGTGGTATTTTACATGGCAAAGGTTGCAGATGGAATTAAGGTTGGTGATCAGCTGACTTTGAAAAGGATAGGCTTCCTGGACTGTCCACGTGGTCCCTGTGTGGAAGAGGAGGGGAGAACAGGAGAAAGACCGGCCTGCCATGGCTGGTTTGAAGAGGGAGGTGGAGGAAGTGGCCAGCAGCCGTGCAGTGCAGGCGTCCTCTAGAGACTGGAGAAGGCAAGGAAACAGATGCAGCCCAGGGCCTCCAGAAAGGACCCAGCCTTGCAAACACCTTGATCTTCGCCCGGTGAGACCTGCGTCAGACTTCTGATCTGCAGAACTGCAAAGTAATAAATTTGTGTTGTTTTAGCCACTAAGTTTGGGATCGTTTGTTATAACAGCCCTAGGAAATTAATGCTAAGGCTTACAGAGTTTGTCCCTGACCTTAGCTTTTACCCTTCTCACCCTGGCTTCATATGCTCTGAGCAAACTGACTTTCTCACTCTTCCCGAATACGCCAGGCTAAGTCCTACCTCAGGACCTTTGCACTGGCTGCTCTTTCTGCTTGCACCACTTGGTCATACCCCATCTTCTCACAGCTTGACCTTTCAGCCAGTCAGTCACAATCAAAGTTAAGCAGATCCCCAGACACGTTTTCCTTGGCCACCCAGCCGAGATACCACCCGGTCACTCTCCATGTGTCAGGACGATGTTTTCTTGCAGCATTGATGGGTTGGCAGGTGGAGAGGAAGGGACCCAGCACAAGCTCAAGGCTAGCATTCAGTGCATCGCAGGTGTTGCTATCACCATCCTCCCTCAACCAGATGTGCTCTTGTTGATTTTGTCCTTTATTTGATTGCTATTTTGTCTGCTCCTCCCTGGTAGGCTCTACGCGATCTCAGTCTTACGGAGGGACTGAGGGAGAGGCAGTCAATGATAAACGATTATGGAATAAACGGATTGTCCTGCCGGAATGAGGCGAAAAGGCTGGGTACACTCAGGGTGACTTCTGGCTCTAGCAGTGCACGACTGCATGTCATGAGCAGTAATAGACTTTAATCCCCTTTTGCCTGGGACGAAATATCTATCTCCCTTGGGAATCAACAGCTTAAAATAATGGCTCTGCCGAGGCAAGATGTTGCCCTGCAGAGGGTGAGGAAAGGTGTGGAGGAGGAGGGTGGGAGGATGCAGATCTCAGAGCTGCAGCTCCGACTTGATGTGATTTGGGCAGAAGGCGCCCGTCCGGGGCACACCACCGCACATGTCACCAGCCTGCAGGTGGCACAGACATGTGCCTGTGCAGACATAAACACTGTCTGTCACTCTTGGTTACTTTTAATATTTCTATCTGGCATTCTTGTTCCCACAGCCACTTTTTTCTTCTTTGCGCCTTTTCCTCTGATGGGTTGAAACTCAACCATAAACATAGTTTTGCAGGCTCCTTACAACTAAGCCTGGTGAAAATAGCCGCCACCCCCCCCCCACCCCCGCCCCTCGGCTACATTGTAACATCCCAGGGATCCAGCCTGGCTGCAGAATGGGCTGCATGGACAGCCCGGGGGCAACTGAAAGATGACCCCTGGACGTCCCTGGGGGCCCCCACAGCCCTCACTTTCCCAGAACTACAAGTTGGGCAGTTAAAATTTCAAGGGTATACTTTTAGAAACACAGTTGTTTTACCTCCCAGAGATGGTTACTCTTGTAATATACACATTTGAAATTAATGCCTTGCAATTAACACTTTAAAAAATGGTTTTAGGCCAGCGTGGTGGCTCATGCCTGTAATCCTAGCACTCTGGGAGGCTGAGGCAGGAGGATTGTTTGAGTTCAGGAGTTGGAGACCAGCCTGAGCAAGAGCGAGATCCTGTCTCTACTAAAAATAGAAAGAAATTAGCTGGACAACTAAAAACATATAGAAAAAAAAAATTAGCTGGGCATGGTGGCACATGCCTGTAGTCCCAGCTACTTGGGAGGCTGAGGCAGAAGGATCACTTGAGCCCAGGAGTTTGAGGTTGCTGTGAGCTAGGCTGACGCCACAGCACTCTAGCCCCCGCAACAGAGTGAGACTCTGTCTCAAAAAAATAAAAAATGGTTTTAACAATATTAATTTTTCCAATCCACAAACACGGGGTATTTTTTCATTTACTTATGTCTTCTTCAATTACTTTCATCAATGTTTTATACAGTTTCTAGTGTTCAGATCATTCACTTCCTTATTTAAATTCATTCCTAAGTATTTTTTGTTGCTATTGTAAATGGGATCATTTTCTTGATTTCTTTTTCCAATAATTTGTTGTTAGTATATAGAAATGCTTCTGATTTTTGTATGTTGATTTTGTATCCTGCAACTTTACTGAGTTTGTTTATTAATTCTAAGTTTTTGGTGGCATCTTTAGGATTGTCTATGTGTAAGACCATGTCATCTGCAAACGGAGACAATTTTACTTCCTTTTTTTCCAATTTGGATACCTTTGATTTCTATTTCTTGCCTAATGACTCTAGCTAGGACTTCTGGTACTATATTGAATAGAAATGGTGAGAGTGGGCATCCTTGTCTTGTTCTGGACCTTAGAAGACATTATGGAAAGTGATCTACAGATTCAGTGCAATCCCTATCAAAATTCCAATAACATTTTTCATAAAAATAGAAAAAAATCCTAAAGTTTGTATGGAACCACGAAACACCCCAAATAGCCAAAGCAATCTTGGGCAAAAAGAACAAAGCTGTAGGCATCACATTTCCTGATTTCAAAATACACTACAAAGCTATTGAAAAAGTAGAGAATGTGCCAGTCCAAAATATGCTCCTCTGGCCTATGTTGAATTAAAGCCACTTTAAAACACAGCAGGTGCAAGAAGATCACTCTGACCTTCATTCTTTTTCTGAAAAGCAGGAGATGAAATTCCTATGTGAGAGATACCCTCCCTATACCAAAAGAAAAGAAACATTCTTATCATCAAGGGTGGGAAGTTGCAGGCAAAGGAAATCTATATAATCAAGCTTTGCTAAACTAGCCCTGGTCTTCCTAGTCACTTTTCTACCCAATTGTCTACCCTGGCCCAGGACCCCTTGCCTTGCCATATGTTTACAGTCTAGGGCTCTTTGTCCAATTCAGTATATCAGTGATTGTTTCTTGGGGTCTTCATTTCCTGATGAAGTCTCCTCGTACGCATTTTTCTCTTGTTAATCTTTCCTATGTCGATTTAATCCTAAAAGGAAAGAGGTAGTTTTTTCTCCCCTACACTATAGTAATCAAAACAGCATAGCATAGTGCTCTCATAAAGACAGACACGTAGACCAATAAAACAGAATAAAGAGCCCAGAAATAAACCCACACATTTGTAGTCAGTCGATCTTCAACAAAGGTACCAAGAACACCCAATGTGAAGAATAGTCTCTTCAATAAATAGCATTGGTACAACTTAATATTCCCATGCAGAAGGATAAAATTAGAGCCTTATCTCACAATGTGTACAAAAATCAACTGAAAATGGATTAAAGACAAACACAAGACTTGAAACGGTAAAATTACTAGAAGAAAACATAGGGAAAGAGCTTCTTGATATTGGTCTGGGCAATCAGTTTTTGGCTATGACCCCAAAAACACAATGAGATACTACGTCACACCTGTTGGACTGGCTATTATCAAACAGACAAAAGATAGCAAGCATTGCCGAGGACGTGGAGACAAGGGAACACTTCCACGCAGTTGGTGGGAATGTAAATTAGTCACAGCCATTTTTATGGAAAGCAGTCTGGACAGTTCTCAAAAAAATTAAAGATAGAACTACCATATGATCCAGCAATTCCAATTCTGAGTATATATCTAAAGGAAATGAAATCAGTACCTAATAGAGTTACCCGCACTTCCATGCTCATTGCAGCACTATTCACGACAGCCAAGATAAGGAATCCGCCTACGTGTCCATCGGTGGCGTACATGGATAGAGAAAACGCGATACATACACTGGCCTTAAAAAAGAAGGAAGTCTTGTCATTTTTGACACCAGAGATGAACCCAGAGGACATTATGTTAAGTGAAATAAGTCAGGCACAGAAAGACAAATACATGATTTCACTTACGTGTGGAATCCAAAAGGGCTGATTTCATAGCAATAGAGAGTGGGGTGCTGTTACCAGAGGCTGGGGAATGAGGGAAATGGGGAGATGTGGTCAAGGGGTACCAAGTTGCCATTAGGCAGGAGGAGTGGGTTCTGGAGACCTAGTGCACAGCATGGTGCCTATAGTTAATAGCAATGTATCCCACACTCAAAAACTGCTGAGAGCAGGTTTTGAATGTTCTCACCACAAAAGAATGGTAAGTGTGTGAGGAGACTGGATGCGTTAATTAGCTTGATTTAACCATTTCACAAGGCATACACCCAGCCAAACGTCATGTCATGCACCATAAATACGTGCGTTTTTTGTCTGTCTGTTATGCCCTCAGAAAGCTGGGGGACAAATCCAGCAAGCCTGGGTGTCGGCGCTTGTCTGCAGGGCTCAGTCACACCTAGCTGGCGAATCCTTCCCCCTCACTGTCCATGGCCAGGCCTCAGAGAAGGGGTGGCCCCACATCAGCTCTGGCGAGTGAGAGGTCAACTTCCCCACCAGACCCTCCAAGCCTTTGGTACTGATCTCTTTAGTCAAAAGCAGAATCAGTCTAAGGAAAAAGCAAAATCAAATCCAAGGTACGAAGTCCGAGGCCCTGTAGTAACAATGACAAATGTTTTACAAAATCAAGTTGGATTATAGGTACCGTTTCTGAAATACAAAGGAGAAAACGGAAAGGACTTTCACCGAAAGTGAGAGACGAACCGTAGCTCCAGCAGAGGTCTTTCAGCTGGCCATATGGAGTGAGACCGGAATGCTTTTGCCCTCTGATTACAGCTGTGGGGTAGGAAGCAGAAAGTCTCAGGCCTTCCCAGGAAGGGCGCCTCCTGTGGGTTAAGTTCAATGGAGTCAGCTTGCAAGGTCTCTCGTGCTAACTGTGGTGGACATATTACCTCCGGCCCAGCTTACTCTACACTTGCGACACTGTGCTCTTCTGTCAGACGGGCCGCCTGCGAGGACAGACCTGGAGGCCTTCCATAGCATCTAGTACCAGTTTTTAGCTTGGAGTGCTGGGACAGATTGTCATGTGCCAAGTAGCTTCTTTGTTCTTACAGGTTAAGCATCTCCCTAGGGCATCCTGAAATATCAGTCTTTCCTTTAATCATATTTTCAGGTCTCTGTTCTTGATCTCTGAGCTTGGATTTATATTGCTGACCACTATGAAGTGTTGAGTTGACTTCAGAAAGGTTTCTCTTTTTTTTTTGAGATGAGGATTTCACTGTTTCCCAGGCTGGTCTTGAACTCCAGGACTCAAGTGATCCTCCACCTCAGCCTCCTGAGTAGCCGGAGTTACAGGCACATGCCACCCCAACCGGACAGGAAGTTTCTTAATTGTCCAGTTTCTTATCTTGATGAACACCCTTTGTAGTCTACCTTACGCAAAGGGAGTTGGGGGAGAATGCTCCTCAGAAATTCTTCCACGGCAAAATATGTCTGCATTTCTCAGAGAGTGAGCTGAAGTGAGGAGGGAGAACTCAGTAATGAATCCACAGATTAGGTTGAGCATCGACCTTTTGTTTACCAAGCGTATGCTAAGCATCGCAAATGTCCTTGCTTTGAGGATCATTCTTGAAAGATGGCTAGAATGGGAACTGCCATGGTTCCCTGATGTCATTAGTTACCCTGCTATTCATTTTTCCTGATTGCATTGTCCTCATCTATAATTTTAAGTACTTTAAAACTTAAATTTTAAAAAAGGAGTAGTATTCACAGTGTCAGGGAACAGTCTTGAGCATTCCTTGGGCATTAATGTTATGATCTTCAACAATAACATGGCATCATCCCAGCAGCCAGGCAGACAGAGGCCTACCCGCCCTGTGGGCCTCGGCTCTGAGTGTGACCCTGGGGAGGACCTCGGCCTTGCCCACCAGTCCATGCCTGGTGGTCTCTACAGGAAAGACGTCCCTCCCGGGAGTGTGACCAACTGGCCTAGTCACTGCGGCTGACCACACTCTGCCCCAGGGAGGCCATTCTAGGAAGCTTTTGACCTCAGTTCCTGGCAATGCATCCAGCCTGGGAGGCAAGCTGCCTTCCCTCTGCCCTAGGTGGCTGCAGCCAGGAGTTCCCCTGCACCTTCCCAAGAGGTCCTGCAGGACAGGGCCATCCTGGGGCAGATGCTCCACCTGCCAGCTGGACATTCCTGCTCATTGTTCATGCGTTTTCCCATAATCCGAATCAGGACAGCTGGGCCCTGCACGTCACATTCCAGCTAATGCCTGTGGGTCCTCGGAGGCCACCAGCAGCTCTTGTTCTGGGCACTCTGCCGACATCCTGCTCAAGCTGGCTCTGCCCTGTGCCATCGCTCCTGGTCCCGTCACCACCGTACCCTGTAGCACAGTCCATGTATGCTGTGTGTCCTTTCCGGACCACCACACCCTCGAGGCTGCACTAAGTCCTGCACTAGGGAGCCTCCTTGGGGCTCTGGTCACCAGCTGTCATTTGGGAGCCATTGTTAGGACCCCACTGAGTGAAATCTTCCTCCTTCCTCGGATGTTTGTGTTAAAGATGAGGCTACAAAAATAAACTGTCCTCCATGTCACAAGAGGGCAGAGAGGCCTTTGTGGATGCCATTTTCAGGTAAGAGTCCCGAGGGCGCAGGGCGGTTGCCGTGTCCCTGCTGCCCTGGAGTGCACAGGCGGCCCAGTGCTCATCTCTCTGGCTGCTTCCTCTGTATCCGGCAGCTCCTCCCTCCCCAGTTCTGGCCCTGAGGTGGCTCTGGAAGCTTGTTTTTTCATTTACTGTTTACATTCACTTTATTTCATAATGTAAAAGGCACTTTTCAAACATAAGTTTGTGTGGTCTGCCCTCAGCTCTCCCTGTAATCTCTCTCCGTGTCTCTGGCGCAGACAAGTGGGAACCTGAACATGGAAAGTGAACAGCAAAGTGTATTTAAAGTGTCTTAACTCCAAAGAAGCGCTCGTGGTGCTTTGCTTTGGAAATGGTCATCATCAGTGAACATGCCTGCAAAGGACCAAACGCAGGAAAAAGACTGTTAGAAATACAGTTGACTTTAATAAAATAAGCAAAACAATCCCTACACTGTTTACTCAGTAAGCAGAATTTTTAGGACTGAAACAGATGCGTGCATGTACCTATATATGCAGCTTATGTACCTAAGTGAGTTAACATGTATGTTGGTTTGAGAGGCCTGTGTTGAATTTACATGTGCTCATGCATACCTGTGTGTCATAGATGTGTGTAGAATACATGTATATATGTTGTTCAGTTTGAGGTGTCTGCTGGACATGTAGAGTCTGGAGTTCAGGGAGGGTGAGGCTGGGGTCTCCATGTAGCACTCAATAGGGCACAGGGGGAGTTCAAAACCCAGGGATGGAGGTGGAGGAGGGAAAGGTTGAGGCTGAGCCCTGGGGGCTGCAGAGCGTGAGCAGCTGGATAACCGGGTGGATCTGGCCAAGGAGTCTGGAAGGAGCCGCTGGGAGGCAGGGAGGCGAGGGCAGCCCCATCAATGTGCATGAAGACTGTCTCCAGAGGCAGGGCCTGGAGGCCCATGTTAACCCTCCAATGGTCAGGCAGTCTGGCAGGACAGTGGGGACCAAAACCTGACCCCAGTAGGTTCCAGGGAGGATGCAAGGAGAAATGTGGGGACTTTGGCAGAGTCTCCTGTCCCCAGGTGGTCAGAGGACGGTCCCATGCTGAGCACTGACAGGACCCAGCCAAGAGAAAGGGAGCTGGAGACCATGCCACTGAGGGGGCACAGGCAGCAGCCTGTGGTGCGGCTGGCCATGGGGCCTTTGGGAGAATTCATCCACTTCAACAGGAAGGAAGGTGGCAACAGGGACAGAGCCAGTTGGTTGGTGGACACAGCATGGGAGTGTCACCAGTCCCCCTGGTGTCTTCTATTTTCCCAGTAAAAAAGGAGCTGGGTTGGCAACTGCCAGTGATGGGAAGGTGAGGGCCTTCGAGTACAGAGGGGAAGATGCAAAGCCATTGTGTCTGCGTGGGATGAATGACATAGTCACCTCTCAGGTGGCACCAAGTCCATGGGGGTGTGAGGCCATGGGCGTAAAGTGGGACCGGTCAGCAAGAATTCTGGAGTGTTCCCCACCTGCGTTGGGCTGCAGGGGTGGGGGCAGGAATGAAGCAAGCGCGGAGTTTGATTAGACCAGGATCAAGGTTCTGCCATGGACCCAGCAGGTGGCAGGGAAGACAGGGTGAATGTTGTTGAGGGCACAGGCCTGGGCATCATGATAGTCTGTGGTGCACTCTCACCTGGGGAGGAGGCAGGCCAGCTATGTGGCGGGTGGACGGCAGCGAGGGGAAGGGCAGAGGGCTTACATGGTGACACTATCTGGGCCCATACAGGGATACTGTGGGTGTGGGTGGCCCGGCATGGTGTGCCAGAAGATTCCAGGGTGCAACCTTGTTGCAGAGAACAAGCAGGAGAGTGAGGGGAACCCTCAGTAGAGAGATGAGGACACAGGGAGTATTGAGTCTCAGAGGGCAGGGTGGAAGGTTCCAGATCCACTGGGCATGGGAGACGGAGGTCAGGCAAGGTCCATGATTAGCAACCACAGTGGCAAAGGGAAGCTTCCCCTTTACCCTCAGAAGGTTTGCTGGAAAATCAACTCACCAAAGTCAGTTAGTTGGAGAAAAGGTAAACAGATTTCTGCGACACACATGCACGGGAGCCTTCAGCATGAAGACCCAGCCCCTCAGCGGGGCACAGAGGCTCAGATACCATCTCAAGGTAACGGAAAGAAGGCGACTTAGATCCTGGCCAGGCACAGTATGGGGCAGGGAGAGGAATTCTGTTGAGGGGCAATAAAGGATTGCTGGGGAGAATTCAGTGGGCTTAAAGAACTCGGTGGTCTGGGACAAAGTCTGTGGGGCCCACAGAGCAGACAATGTTTGAGACAAAAGTCTGTTCAGGTTTGTTGACAGACTTTAGTCTTCCTTCCTGGGATATGGGTTCAGTTAATGAAAACCCAGGGAAGGGACCAGAGGTGAGTGAGTGCTTCTTTGGTAGGTCTGGACTGCAGGCAGATATGGGAACTTCATAGAACAACTTCATCTTATGCTTTGGGAGACCAGCGGGGTGGAGTGGGGTGGGGTGGGGTGGTCAGAGTTGAGGCTTTTTACAGTTTGGTATGTACAAAGCACCATATTCTGGGGTATTGCTTTCTGAGCCCCAAACACAGCTACGTAGGTAGGCAGAGATGCAGGCTCAGGTGAGCCCGAACCCGGCAGGTGCACCTGGAGCAGCTCCCAGCCCCGGCTGCCTGGGGGAAGTTGACAGCTGCCTCGCCACATGCTGGTTGCCCTGGTCAGGGCTGTGGCCTGGCCCTGGGGAGTGTGAAAATGTCCCCAGGTGATTCTGTGTGCAGTGGGACTGAGAGCTGCTCCAGCTCAGTGCTCCTCCCACCCAGGAAACTCCTGCAGGTCTCCTTCAAATGCCGATTCTGGGGGCAGAAGGTCTGGGTGGGTGGGGCCTGGGAGTCCGCATTTCTAAACAGCTCCTGGGTGCTGTCTGCCGCGGGAGAGGTGAGAGACTGTTCTTTAACAAGCCTGCTTCTGCCTGATTGCTTATGCCAGCCAACAAAATCAGGCCTCCAGGTATGCTTGATGTTGGTAGATAATACACGTGTTTATAGAAAGCAAGAAAACAAGATACAATTCCGACAACATTCTCCATTAGCAAGGACCGTATTGTCCACCCTGCACAGTCTGCCTGCCATCCCAGCTCGGGTCCCAGCGGCTCAGAGGGTGAAGGTCCTTTCCCCCGGCAGTCAGCCCGGCCTCTGCCTTCCTGCCCTGTAGGCTGCAGGGCAGCACCTCCTCCCTCTCAGACACTGGTGCCTGAGGGGAACGTGAGGCTCCCGAGGCTCCCTAGTCATATTCGGAGTAAAAGAATTGACCACACTCGCCGGGAAGGGCAAGAGGTGGCCCAGAACTGACCTGCGCCCACACTCCAGCCGCTCCTGGCTCCTTGCAGCTCCCAGCATCTTCCACAGCTACTCGGCCTCTGAGCTCCCGGGATGTCAGTCTGCTTTGGGAGAAGCTGTGGCAGGGACCGGGCTTCTGTGTTGAGGGAGCTAAGGGCCAGAGGTGGCAGCAGTGGCTTTCCCCAGCACCTCTCCCTGGGTGTCACTGGTGGTCTCAGGGACACTTGATTCCTGGCTTGGTAGTGTCCCAGCCTGACACTCTGCTCCTCTCGGAGCTTTTAGAAGCAACTAATACAATATAATAAGACCCGTTCACTTTTTCTTTTTGCTAAAGTGGTTATGCTGTCTACAGCCAAGAACTCTGATCAGTGTTTCATCCTTCAGGTTCCGAGACATCATCTCTCTGGGGAGATACCAGCACCATGCCTTGGCACTGCACACGCACATGCAGCACACATGTGTCACTTACACTTACACCCGGCTCTGTACACATGTCACGCACACCCGCACTGCACACATGGCCTCTGCACACGCGACTGTACATGTCTGTCAAACTGTCTCCTTTCACGTGCTTTGTCTTTTAGAGGCAGGGTCTCCCTGTATCGCCCAGGCCGATCGCAAACTGCTGACCTCAAGTGATCCTCCCATGGTAGCCTCCTGAGCAGAATATTTCTGAGAGCAGAGCCTGCTCTTTTCACGACTGTACCTCTAGAGCCCAGGCCTAGAGCATGCCTGCCACACGTATGATGCTTACTGGGATCACCTGTCTTTCTTGCCAGCCAAGTATCCTTTCTTTACTTTTCCAGTAACCCTTGTCCTGTGTGGAGCCCAAGTCATTTGGTTCAACGGGGGGTGACCAGGAATCTCTTGTGAACTGCGTTCCCATGCAGGTTCCCAGGCCCAGCCTGTAACCTCGGACACCCGGCTGTGTTAGATCTCAGATTCTGTATCTTTAAGTAGCACTTCGGACAGTCTAGACACAGGTGATTCCAGGGCCACGCTGGGACCCAGGCAGACCCAGCTTTTCAAGCTTGATTGTAAACCTGATCACCTGGGGATCCAGCCCACACAGCCTGGAATTGGGGTTCAGCCGGGCTGATGCGTGGCAGAGGTGCTGCCAGCTCTAAGTCCCTCTGCTTTCCACATGAGCCAGGCTGGGGAGCCCCATGCAGCCTCAGCGGTCTCGCTGCTCCCTCAGTTCCTTCCCAGCCCCCTGCCCAGGGGAGCCCCCCACCTTCCTTCCCAGCCTCCTCCACACCTATCAGGCCTTACTCGGCCTTTTCTTAGGCCACGGCCACCTGGAAAATGAGGATGCCACAACGGCATCAGCACAGGGGTGGCATTCTGTCACACATCAAACAAACATTAAGTAAAGGTCACAGAAGAGGCGATCAATATCTATGCAGCAAGTTACCTGTGACCACCAGCCTTAAAAAAAAGTGTCCTCTTGGGACCTTTTTGCCCCTTCCAGTGCCACCACTCAGGGCAAGGAGCACGAAGGCTCACGGTGCCACCTCAGGAACCTGCAGACGCCCCAGCTGGTGCCCCAGCCAGCCCTGCCTCCTCCCTTCTAGTCCCCGGCCCATGTGACCTCTTAGGTCAGCCGGGTAGGACACCACCTGCCAGCTGCAAAGCCTGCAGAGGCCCCTGTACCTCCAGGAGAGGCTGGAGATCCTGCATACTGGACCCTCCCACGCTGCCGCCCAGGCAGAACACACGCACGCCAGGTAGCCTGCACCACACCACACACTGCACAAACACGATGCACCCCCCACACCGCACACACACACTACACACAACCCATACCACACACACTATACAACATATACACACCACACGCTCACGTGTGCACACACATGAACAAATATGCATGCCATGTATATCTATACGCACAGAGAGACACACACCTGTATGCACTCACACACACACAGATCGCAAGCCCTTTCTAACTGCAGGCAATGCCCAGGAGGCTGGGGCTCCCAGGCGTGGCTGCAGTCCCCTGCTCCCCTGGCGTGTGCAGTGTGCATGCGCTCTGCAAGCTGCAGGTCAGGCCCTCCTCTGCCAGGAAGCCTTTCCCCATACACAGCACCCCTCTGTGGGAGCAGCTTTCGTACTTGTCGCCACCATGTCTGTCTCCTGGTCCTTCCTCCTCTCCTCCTCTCATCGGTGATAGGCTTTTTGAGGACAGATACTTGGTCCTAGTCATCAGTATCCCCAGTGCCAGTTCTGGGCCTGGCACCACGAACATCAGCCAATGGACTGAATAAGGAAATCAATGAACGACAGATGGGAGGGGAGGCCGGGCGGGAAGCATTCCATTGCCCAAACCCTGAGTTCCGTTTTCTGTTTAAAGGGCCATGGAATTTACTCTCCACATGACAGTGAATGACAAAAAGAACGCTGGCAGGCACAACAGGTTGATGTTCAAGATTTAGTTAAAAGTGACCAGAATGTAAACATGTGCTTGAGGAATGAGTGGATCTAATCTTCACCTTCATGGACACTCGTGTAGCTGTGGTCCTGCAGTCTTGAGTGAGCATGATGTAATCACAGCAGCAATGCTTAAAATGCTAGGTTAACCAAGAAAACACCCTGCTTCGTTGTGATCTAAATCAAATAAGCCTGACAATGAGAAAAAAATAAGAGAATTTCTACCTTAAATTTTCTTCCAACATAGCAGAAAATGGGTTGAAAATACTAGAAACCAAGGTGTTAATTGGCATAACATTCAAAAATAGCCATCATATCCACTGGGCATCAGAAACAACTGCTCAGCAAGAGGCCTGGGGGAGGCCACAGGGCAACTGCTTCAAACTCAGCCTGTTCTGGCTGCAGAAAACTGCTTTCTCGGGTTCTGAGACCCTGGCTACACACACATACACACACACGCTAACATGCACACGCATATGCACGTGTGCACATGCTCACACATGTGTACACACACACTCCTTCTCTCTCTCTCCTTTTCTCAGAATTCTGCTGAGCTTCAGGACTGCAGAATTGCTGAGCCTGCATTTCTACTGTCCCCAGGTTTTGGAATCCTTCCAAAGTGGCTGTCTGTTTTCCCAGAGCCCTGCCTTCTATGTAGATTTGCCTCCTGGCCACTTAGATTAAGCAACCAACTGTCAAACATTTTAATTTGGTGAATAAAAACCTCTTGGCTTCAGAAGTCTGTGAATTAAATGAAACCTTGTTCTTCCTCTGCATTGTGGCTCTCCTGCCACATCTGGCCACCTTGGGGGCTCTGCCGACACCCCTGGGGAAGCAGCAGGCCTGGCTGCAGGACCTCCCAGGAGAGCCGCCTGGGCTCCTAAGTGCCGAGTCCCTGCATGGGGGCGGCTGTGGCATGCCAAGCTGAGACCGAAAAAAGTCTCCACATCCTGAAAGTTCACTTCTGCTGCATGTGCATCATGTGAGTTTTAAAAATAAAGATCAGTTCACATAAATAATTGGAAAAATATAAATCCCTACCCCCTCCCCCCCCCCACACGCACAAAAATGTCAGGAACTGTATTATTTCAAAGCAGGCAGAAAAGCAAATGAAAGTTGTGTTTATTACACATGGAGAAGCGAAATGCTTTCGACTCAGCCCTGAAGCTGGCTTGAATGATGCAAACCCTCAGGGATGCGCTGTTCAAGTGTAGCAGAGATCCAAGTTCTCTCAAGAATGAAGCACAGTCTCAAGGCAGATGCAGAATCGGGGTGGAGTTGAGGGAAGGAGAACTGGGGTGCAGTTGTCTCTTCAGTGGCCAGGAGGGAACATGGAGCAAATCAGCTATATCAAGGAAGGCTTCCTGCAGGAAGGGCCACTTCAGCTGGAAGCCTGTGTGGGATTTAATGAGGTAAAGAAGGAGGCACACCCTGAAGCTGGGGGCACAGCATGTGCAAAGGCCCTGTGGCAGGAGGCAGCATATTGAGAAGGAGGTTTCCAAAGGCGGGAAAGAGAGAACCGAGAGAGTTCGGGTGTGACAAGGTAGAGACAGCTGGAGCCAGCGTACACAGGGCAAGCAGGCTGTGCAAGAGCGTGGACTTTACCCCTGGAGCTGGAGAGCCATCAAGAGGCATTTTGAAAAGACCCCCTTGGCTGCAGAATGAAGCACAAATTGGGAGGAGTTAAATTGTGTGTGTGCCTGACCATTATGGAAATAAAAAGGAGAAGGCCCTCGGTCCGGCCCTGGGGAGAGCCAAGCGCCACAGAAGAGCACAGGAACAGCGGATAGAGAATAAACAGGTGACCACAGAAGGAGCAGCTGCCCGGCAGGATGGTCCGCACCAGCAGAGTCAGCTGAGGCCGCAGGGAGAGAGAAGAAGCCCTGAGCTCGGCGCGGAGGGCTGCGGAGGAGACGGGTGGTTGGAGTGACGTCCACGCCAAGCGGGGGGGGGGGGGGGGGGGGGGGGGGGGGGGGGGGGGGGGGGGGGGGGGGGGGGGGGGGGGGGGGGGGGGGGGGGGGGGGGGGGGGGGGGGGGGGGGGGGGGGGGGGGGGGGGGGGGGGGGGGGGGAGCAGTGTGCTCTAGGAGGGAGAGGCCAGAGGTGGGACGGCAGCTGTGGATGGAGGGGAGGAAGTTGCCTAGTGAGGGGTGTGTTTCACTATTGTTTAGAATGAACGATTTCCCAGTGCTTAAAACCCAGCGGGCTCCCGGCTGAATATATTGCGTTGACCACACGTATCTTCTCTCCCTCCTGAAATCCCACTTGAGTGGCAATAAATTAATGACGTTTGAAGGCTAAAGGGACAATAAAAAACAGGGACCAGAAACATCAGGGAAAGAGACAGCCTAGCAAACTTTTGGGAGAGGGCAAGCGGATGAAGGAAGAGGCTGAGAGGCGGCCTCGCGGGCGGACCGTCCTCCAGAACCGAGAAGGAGAGCAGCGTGGCCTGAATACGAGAAACCGGGCAGGTGTCGCAGGAGAGCGAATGCCAGGGCGCCTGGGAAGGCGCCCAGAGGCAGCTGTGCAGGAGGCTCCCCAGGGGTCGTCTCGGCTCCGCCTCTTTCGCTGTCACCGGGAAGTCTGGCAGGAATCTCCTCCCATCGGCTTCCGCGGAGGACAGCCCCACCTGGTCTGCGGTGCCAGCGCTCGCAAACATGTCAAATATCGCTGTCTCCTGGGAACCCGTAAATACTGGGGTGGTAGGATGGAAGCACTGGGGTGAGAGGAGGTGACCAGGGAGGGAGAGAGAAAGATGCCCGTGCGGTTTTGGTAGAGGGAGGGCGCTGGAGGAAAGGTGTTTACCAAGGGAATGTGTTAGGTGGAACCGTGGGAAATGTCCACCGGCCCGATTTTTCACCAATAAAATGGTAATTACATGAAGTCCACACTAATAAGACTATTACTTAAGAAACATAAAAGCTCTTCTGGAGAAATGCCCTCAGTCTTCCATAAACCAATCATGCAAACCCATCGACACCATCCCACCCTCCCCTCCGTCCTGACTCCTGCTCCCCTCATCAGCCAAACAACAGGGGAAGAAATGAAATGACTGAGACCTTCAGCCCGGAAGTCGTGGCAGCTTCTGATCTTCGCTTCAGGGCTGGAAACCTCTAAGGAGGAAAGCCAACCCAAGGGCCCGGATACCTAGTTGGAGCTTCAGCATCTTGCAAAGTCAGATAAAATCGGAAGTGAATCATAGACTCAAAAACAGCTCCTGCCCACAAGTCCTAACCTGCTGTCTGAAGCCCACAGGTGACAGAATCCTCTATGATCCCCTGAGAAAAGACTGCTGTGCTAGAAGGAATCGACTTTGATTCATAAAGAGCAGATTCCAGTCAATGAAAGCCCTGGGGGCTGGAGCGTGAGCCCAGGCTTAGTAAGCCATAGTGGGGCACATGGCACTCAATAAACAGTGAGGCGAAGACAAAGTCAAAACGCGTTGGAGCATTGTGATTTTAAATTTAAATGCTCAGGCTGCCCAAGAGGAGGCAAGTGGATAAACTCAGGGACAGTAAACACTCTGGCAGGGAACTATGCAGTTATCAGAAAGGCAGAGTCAAGGGCAAGGAGCCACTCAAGAACCCGCCGGGACCTGGGAGCCAAGCTCGGTTCCCTGACGCAGGAACGGCCTAGGCAGCCACCAGCCCCAAGCATGTCTCTCCGGGCACAGGAGCCTGCAGCTCCCCCAACATCATGGGATCCGGAGATTTGTTGGCTCAAGGTTTTTTAGCTCTATGAGCTCTACTGCACTGTCTGAAAAGAGGATACTTAAGAAAACAACATTCCTCGTTAAGACCATAAGCTCCAGGAGCAGCATGATTCAAAACCAAGTCCACAGTATTTCTACGTGCAGTTTTCCACCACCCTGCTGGCCTCGTGAGAGAGTGACCCAGTTCCTTCTCACTGGGGGTGGGGGGTCTGCACTCCAGTAGTTGGGTATGGCTGTTAGAGCATGTTTGCCCTTCACATTGCCTAGTGGAACAGAGAAACATCATTTGTTAAATCTTTCACCCAAAAAGGGGGATTTTCTGATTTTTAATTATTTAAAATTTTAACTTCTTGTTTTGAAATAATTATGAATTTGTGGGAATTTGCAAGGATAGTACAAAGTGGTCCTGTATACCCTTATCCCAGTTACTCCAATAGTTACGTCTTACATAATTTTAGTACAGTATCAAAACCAGGAAATTGCCATGGTGCAGAGTGTGTATGTGTAGTTCTGCACTATTTATCACACATAGATTCATGTCACCACCACTGCAATCAACACACACAGCTATTTCATTGCCAGAAAAATCTCCCCCATGCTACCTCTTTAAGTTCACACCCACCCCTCTGTCGCCACCAGCCCCTGGCACTAGGCATACATCCCAGTGGAATCAAAACTAAATTCATCCCAGTGGGATTCTGTGGAATGTCCACAGAAAACCCATACGTGATCAATCACAGCAGCCTTACTTGTACCAGCCCAAAACTGGAAACACCCAACCACTAGGCTGCTCTCCATGTCCATTTGTGCTACATAAGTGGAATCACATGATACATGACCTTCAGACTGGCTTTTTTCACTGAGCACGACAATGCCGAGAGCCATCCAAGCTGTGGTGTGCATCAACAGTGATTCCTTTCTACTGCTGGGTGAAGCTCCATGGAAGACGTGCCACCATCCGTTTGATGATTCGCCTGTTGAGAACGTTTTAGTTGTTTCCAGTGTTAGGCTAGCACAAGCAAGGCTGTTGTGATCGATCATGTACAGGTTTTCTGTGGACATTCCACGGATTCCACTGGGATGAATTTATTTTTAATTCCACTGGGATGCGTGCCCAGGAGTACAATTGCGGGTTGTTTGATATTCCTTGTTGAATTTTTTAGGAAATTGTCCAACTCTCTTCCACAGAGGCTGTGCCATTTTACTGTCCCACTGAAGTGATCCAGTTTCTCTGCACCCTCACAAATGTCTGGTATTTTCAATATTTTTTGCTCAAGCTGTTCTCATAGGTCTGCAGTGAAATTTTATTGTGGCCCTACTTGCCTTTCGCTAATGGCTGGTCATGTGCCTATTTTCCATCCATATTTCCTCTTCACATCTTTTCACCATTTTCTATTTGGGTTTTTTACTGTTGAGTTTTGCATATATTCTTTATATATTCTAGATATGAGCCCTTTTGTCAGATCTGCGGTTTGCAAACGTTTGCTTCCAGTCTGAAGCTTATTTTTTCACCCTCTTAACAGGGTCTTTTGCAGAGCAAGTTTCTATTTCGATGAGGTCTTGTTTGCTGCTGTTCTCCTTTTATAAATCATGCCTTGCTGTCATATCTAATTACTCCTCACCAAGCCACAGGCCCCAAAGGTAATCTCCTGTGTTATCTTGTAAAAGTTTTATAGTTATATGCTTTACATGTAAATCCATGACCCACTTGAGTTTGCTTTTCTATTAGGTATAAGGTTTAGGTCAAGGCACATTTTTTCTTGTTGCTTATGGATGTCCCATTGCCCCAGCACTGTTTCTTGACAAGACTATCATTCTTTCACTGAATTACTTTTGCCTCTCTGTCAAAAATCTGTTGACCACACCTATGTGGGGTTATTTTGGGGTTCTCTCTTCTGTTCCATTGATCTGTGGGTCTCTCCCTATGCCAGTATCACAGAGTCTTGATTAATGTAGCTATGTATTAAGTATTAGAATCTGGTAAAGTCATTCGTCTCATTTGTTCTTCATTTTCAAACTATTCTAGTTCCTTTTTTTCTCAATAGATTTTAGAATAATCTTATCTATGTCTACAGAAAATCTTGCTGGGGTTTTTTAAAGGAATTGTGCTACACCTATGTATGGAATTGGGAGAGTTGACCCCTTTATTATGAGGAATATTCCAATTCATGAACATGATTTATTTACACATCTGTTTATTTACATATTTGATTTTTCTTTTCAGCACTTTGTATTTTTAAGCATACAAGTCCTATGAATGTTTGGTTGGATTTATACCTAAGAATTACATTTTGTTTTAATGATTGTAAGAGGTATTATATTTTTAATTTCACTTTCCATGTGTTCATTGCTAGCATATAAAAATACAATTGATTTTCATGTGTTGTTCTTGTATCCTGCAACCCTGCTTATCAGTTTTAGGGGTTTTTTGTTTGTTTATTTTGCCTCTTTTTGGTTTGTTTGTTGTAGATGCCTTGGGATTTTCTATGTAGACCATATTGTCATCTGAAAACAGGGAGTGTTTTATTTCTTCCTTTTTCATCTATAAGTCTTTCATTTCCTTTTCTTTCCTTTTTGTGCTAGCTATAACTTCCAGTACTATGTTGAACAGAAGTGGTGAGAGGGGACATTCTTGTCTCTTTCCAGATCTCAGAGGAACACAGTCAGTCTTTCACCACTGAGCATGATGTTAGCTGTGGGTTTTTGCAGGCGTTCTTTATCAAGTTGAGAAAGGACCACTCTATTCCTAGTTTCCTGAGAGTTTTATCATAAATGGGCCTTGGATTTTGTTAAGTGCTTTTTCTGTATAAATCGATATGATCATGTGGTTTTTCTCATTTAGACCATTAGTATTATGGATTATATTGCTTGATTTTTTTTAATATGAAGCCAGCCTTTTATATCTGGAATAAACCCAATTTGGTCATGGCATATAATTATTTTTACATATTGCTGGATTATATTTGCTAATATTCTCTTAATAATGTTTATGCCTATATTTATGAGGGATATTAATCTGTAGCCTTTTTATTTTGGTACTGTCTTTGTGTGGTTTTGGAATAAGGATAATACTTGCTTCATAAAATGAGTTGGGAAGTGTCCCACCTCTTTTCTTTTCTTGAAAATATTGTGTAGGGGTATTAATTCTTCTTTATATGCTTGGTAGAATTTTTCAGTAAAACAATCTGGGTCTTCATATTTCTTTTTTTTATTTTTTGAGAGTTTATAAGCATTTCCTTACTAGTTGTAGGGCTATGCAAATTGCTTACTTCATGTTGGGAGAACTGTGGTGATTTGTGCTTTTCAGTGAATTGGTCCATCTCATTTGAGTTGTCCAATGTATGTGTGCAGAGCTGTTCACAGTAGCCCTTAGTATCCTGATGTCTGCATCCGTGTAATGACATCCTGTTTCACTCCTGATACTGGTAAACTCTGCCTTCTCTCTCTCGTTGTTGTCAGTCTTGCAGGAATTTGTCAATTTATTGATCCTTTCAAAGAACAATCTTTCGTTTTATTGATTTTTGTTTCTGTTTTAGTTTAATTAGTTTCCCTTCTTATCTGTATTTTGTCCTTCCTTCTGCTTCCTTTGGGTGTATTTTGCTCTTCTTTTTCTAGTTTCTTGAGGTGAGAGCTTAGATTTTTGAGACTTTTTCTGTCTTTAACCTCAGCTTTGTAAAAAGTTTTTAATCAAGAAGGTTTTTGCAAGGTTTCAATTCAAATAATACAGAAGCAGAAATTTTTCACAGGTGTATATTGTGCAAACTTATAGAACTCCTATGGTCCTTTTAAATGTCCAGATATTCAACATTGTACCCACGGGTCCAGTGTCCTATTTTCCAGAAGAGGATGCTAGCGCCCAGAGGGTGGATGGTTTCTTGGTAACTGGGAGCGATGGTGGAAGCAAGACAAGAAGTGAGCCTCTGACCCCAACAGATCGGCCCACAGCAGTATCCACGTGGGCTGGGGCAGGAGCTGTCCAAAGGGGATTTGGGCTGATTCCATCCAGTCTCCTCAAAACCAGCCCACAACAGTCCACATCTTAGAGTAGATGTGGGAGCAAGATTGAGGGTCTGCGATGGCATCCATCCTGCTCCCCTCCCGGTCCTCAGGCTCCAGCCAGGCCCTCTGCCTCTCCGCAGGTACACTGGTTATTAGTCATCCAAACACAAAGATCAGCCTATGTCTTTCAGAACAAAAACAGGTCAAAAAACTCCTGACTGTCAAGTGGCCAGGGTCAAACCACAGCTCTGGCACTTACCAGCTTTGTGACTCGCAAATTTATGAAGATCTCTGTGTCTCAGTTTTCTCATCTGAAAAATGGGATGATATTGTATTGGTCTCATAGGGCTGTTATGAGGAGTGAGTTGCTGTGGGTAAAGCTCTCTGAACAGTGCCTGACAAGGCATACGCACTAGGTCAGTGTTGGCTGGCATTTGTTCTTATTGCCCCATCAAAACTCCTTCAGTCCTTTTTGCTTAAAATCCACCCCCTTTGATGTTGGAGGAGTGAGGAAATTGGCAATTACTCCTTACATTCAGCTCCGCCCTCTTTCTCCATTCCCACCACCAAGCAAACCCTTTGGTAGCCAAGAATAACCGACCTTATTCCAACAACATTGCAGACACTTGTTTGAAAAGCCAGGGGCATGGGAGGAATACACCAAACCAGTCTTAGCAGACTGCAGACAGGTTTGTACATAACCACCCGTCCACTATGTGCTAGTGAATGAATGGTTAAACACAACTGAGCACTTCCGTTGAATTGCACAGGCCACCGTGTGTACAAACAGGTTGTAAGTGGACAGTGCTGCGCCAGAAGGCCTGCCCCCACCACGATTTCCCAGGGCACTTTTTTGGACTAATGTGACTGAAAGCATCAGTGATGCTAGAGTCTGCACTGCCTGTTTGTGAAATTCAGATGCAAGCTTCACCGCAAGCCTCCTCCGAAACAGTATCAAGAGTGCCTCCAGCCACCAGTGTGCCTTCCAACCTGTCTTTCTGGCCTGCTTTCAGAATGCACAGGCTCTTATTGAAAAGGTGCGTGCGCAAACACATTAGACCCTCACCGCCTCCCCTGCCTGAGTTCTCATTTCCCTTTTGGTCTCTTCCCACTGCCTCTGAAAACCCTACATCCTGCCCAATGTAAGTCTGATTCCTCATGTCAGAAGAATTTATTTATTTTTTCCAAACCCTAAAGTGATGCTGCAGGTACCCAACTCTGAGTTTGACCTATGCTTTCCAAGAATGCACTATGGGTAGCAATGCTGGATTTGTAGTGATGGAGCAGTCCTGAGCAAACGTCTCCAGCCAGCTGTTCACTAGGATAACTTGGGCCACATTTGCTCCTGTTCCTTTCATGTGGTGGTTAAACAGCATTCTTCTCAGCAGGGTCAGCGGGAAGGGGCTGGGGGCAGGACAGAGAGGATGGAGCACAGAGCAGCAGAAAGCCAAGAGGAGACCACGAGGGAGCTCAGAGTCCACGTGTACATCTTCGGTGGAGGGCCAGGTACATTCCCTCCCTCTCCAGCAGGCACACGCACACACACACACACACACACACACACACACACACGCTCTGCACACCAACACACCACACAAACATGCCATGTGTGCATACCACACACACGCTGCCCCCCACACATACCACACACACCCACACACACTAGTTACATTTCTGAATATCAGAAACATCTTTACAAAATATGAAATGTGCAAAGAACAATTCCTGGAAGTTCTGATGGTTCCTGGCTGACCGGGAGGATGGAGACAGGGGACACATTGAGGGTGTCATGATGAAACCAAGGTGACAATCACTGTGAAGCCACAGATGAGATTCAGCATTGGTAGACGTCTCTGTCTCCAAATGAACACTCTTCCTTTGAGAGTTCCAGCAGTGAGTCAAATGCTTCATTTGGGTCCAGACAAGGTTATTGCACAAAAGGCCAAGTTTTATTCTGCGAATCCACATCCAGATCAATATTTTATTTATTTATTTATTCATTTATTTTGAGACAAGAGTCTCACTCTGCCACCCAGATAGATTTTTCAAAATGCTTGGATTTTTGCCACATATCATGTATAGATTTAGTTTTACCTTGCAAAGAAATATTCAAGTCATTTTGATTTGACATGATTTCCTATAGAAATCTGCATTCCCATACAAATCTTCTTTCAGTAAATTGTTGAGTCTGTTCTTCATAAAAT
The DNA here is from genome assembly GCA_004363605.1 of Indri indri. Classification (NCBI taxonomy): domain Eukaryota; kingdom Metazoa; phylum Chordata; class Mammalia; order Primates; family Indriidae; genus Indri; species Indri indri. The sequence continues at coordinate 64,563 of RJWJ010002314.1, forward strand.
TTAACTATCTTTTCTCACAGAGATAAAATTTTGGCCAACACCTGTCCCTGCCATAGTCAAAGCACTTTAGAATGATATGGCAAATCCACACTGAATACCTCGTCTTTCAACTTTAGCATGTTATGAAACTGACAATTTCATGTTACATTTGCTTGAATATAGATAACAGTACCTATAACTTGTTGCAAGGTATCTCTTAAAATAGTAGCTTTAGCACAGAGATTTTGCTGATGTAAGATACAATGAAAAGACATGCGAGCATTTGGATCTGTTAATACTTTTTTTTATCTGTGTAATAAACCCTTCATGTCTTCCTGTCCCGGAAGGTGCTCCATCTGTACATACACTCACTGAATTTACCAAATTCATTCCAGCTTCACATTTATCTTCAAATTTGTTAAAGATATCTATTCCCCATGTTCTGTTCACAAGAGTGCCCAAAGCAATAACTCTTCATAGCAAAGAAACCTTCTGTTATGACCCAGTGAAGTATAAAACCTGTGCTGAGTCAGTAGTATCAGTTGATTCATCCAAAGCAATTGAATAATATCTTTCTTTTTTTTATTTTTTATTTTTATTTCTGCATATTATGGGGATACAAATGTTTAGGTTACATTGCTGTTGCCCACCCCCCCATCAGACCTTCAAGCATGTCCATCCCCCAGACGGTGCGCATCGCACTCATTATGTTTGTATATACCCTTCCCCTCCACCCCCTTCCCATCTGCCTGACGCCCAATAAATGTTATTCCTATATGTGCACTTAGGTGTTGATCAGTGAAACCAATTTGCTGCTGAGTACATGTGGTGCTTATTTTTCCATTCTTGGGATACTTCACTTAGTAGAATGGGTTCCAGCTTATATTTTCTTTTTGAAGTATTGCATGAAGTTGTTCTGTTAAGTTCAAGGCTCATGCTGCTGATCAGTTATGGTTCTCCTTGAAAGAGGCAGTTGTTTATGCTTTGAAATGTTATCAGGGTCTAAGCGTCCTACAACTTCAACAATGCATTCTTTCACAATTTCTACATCATTGAATGGCTTCCCTTTTTTTTTCGAGTATATAAGCTACTTTATAAGTTGCTTCAGTGGTGTTATTTCCAGGCCTTATTGCTACTTGAAAGAATTGTGTTTGCTTTTGCTTTTCATCTTTTAATTTCTGCAATACAATCTTTTGTGCCTCTCCCTCTAATTTAAAATATTTGTGGTCCTTATGAGTGTTGTAATGCTGATGAGCATTGAATTTCTTTAATATTGATACTGCAGTATCATGAAGCAGGCAGATTATCTTATCTGTAGCAGAAACAAGAAAATATTGTAATTCCCAATCCTCATTAAAAAATTTGTTTTCTTCCTTCAGCATTATCTTGGTCTACTTCGACATGATGGGCTGTTAAGAATTTAAAAATACTGTCGAGCTGGGCAACTATTCACAAATTCCACTTCAAACAGAAACGCAGTGCATCACTGTCAAAAGCTGATAACAGACAGGCGTACTCGTCCCCCATAAACTCTGGCCAACCAGCCTCATGCGGTAGTGGCACCAGCCACGCGGGGGAAGTTAGAACTAAATCATGAGGGTAGCAGCTGTCAATTTAGCCCTTATAGCTTACTGATGTTCTAACTGTGCCGGTCAATCTGGGAGGATTATTTTGTTGAGCTTATTTCAGTCTTTAGTATTTTAAATAAGTTTATTTTAAAAATAAAATAAAAATATAAAAGATGAACAAAAATGTATTAATAAAAATAAAAGGATTTGTTCTGTAAAATTTGGACTCAGTTAAAAGGCCACACCTAAGGACCTAGAAAACCACACGTGGCCTTAAGGCTGCAGGTTCCCCACTCCTGTGCTAGGACTATATGTGTGAGCCACTGTAGATCAATATTTTAAAGTTGTTCTTCCAAGTTCTGTGTACAGCAAGCCAGCAGAGAGGAAATGGCTCTGGAATGTTTGTTGAGTTGCAGATGAAGTGACCACAAGACCAGAGTCCCCTGTGTTTCCCAGGCCTCCTTTCTGCCCCAGTGGCCGTATCTGTGAAAAGTTCTGCCCTTTCCCTGGGGCCATTGGACCAGTCAGGGCTCTCCAGAGAAACAGAACCAATGGGAGATATACATATACACACACAAAGAGATTTATTACAAGGAATTAGCTAGTGCAATTACAGAGGCTGACAAGCCTCACACCCATAGAGCAGGGGTCCCAGTTCAAGTCCAGAGGCCGGTGAGCTGCTGTGGAAGCAGGAAGTGCCCCCAGTCTGAAGACAGGCAGCAGGAGAATCCTCTGCAACCAGGGGGAGTCTTGGCCTTTTGTCTTTACAAAAGGTCTGTTCAGGCCTTTAACCGATTGTGTGATGTCCACCCACAGGAGGGCGATCTGCTTTCCTCAGTCTACCGATTCAAATGTCAATCTCATCCAAAACACCCTCACAGACACACTCAGAATAATGTTTGACCACATATCGAGTTGCTCTGCGCAATTAACCATCACCCATCCACGCTGCCCCTGCCAGGGACACGCCTTCTCTGGGGACCTCCAGGACTCTAGAGGCCCTGCTGCCGCATCTCTGGACTGGCAATCTGCAGCTCATTCACACGTGCGCACTGACCCGCACATTTTTCTGAGTGCTCACTTGAGGAGGGACCTCACACAACCAAAAAGGTAGCGTGTGTGCATGCTTACTCAGATCTGGATTGTCTATTGCAGCCTGTGACAAGAGCTAAACACACCCAAGGACTGGGGGAGGCACCCGGGATCCCCGACGCAGAGGCTGGGAGGGCAGAGGGAAGGAAGAAAGGAGGCACATTTACTCACTCTTTTCTCCTCTCCTGCAATGTGCACACGCCGGCCCTGCTGCGGGAAGGTCTCGCTTAGGGATACAGCCCTAAAACTGGACATCCTTTAACCACTCTGCTCTGCTCGCCAGGCTTCAGGCACTGATCTTTTTGGGAAAGTAAATACATTTCCTTTTTAAAATTGCAAATAAGTATGCAAGATTATATTACATATGTTATAATATATAATCTATTTTTTCAAATCATATGTAAGATGGAAGCCACATGATTGTGAAAAATATACCAATGTAACTCACAGTAACTTTCAATTTTACTCCCATAAGCCTAGATTTGATTTGAAAGCTTGAGCACAGAGGTGGAGAAATATTTTATTTCAGTCTTTAGTATTTTAAATAAATAGAATTTTATTTTATTTTTCTCCAACTTCTCATTATGGAACAATTTCAAATGTATAGAAAAGAGGAACAATTCCCCAATTCACACCCAGAACCAGTAATTACTAGCAGTTTGTCATATCAGCATATGTATACATACTGTTTGTGCTGAGCCATTTAAAAATAAGTTCTAGATATCAAGACATTTTACCCTTAAATACTTCAGCAGGCATCTCCTAAAAATAAAGCCATTCTCCTACATAAACATTGTGCTATTATCACACCTAACAACCTTAATGATAATTGCATAATATCATTCAGTATCCTGTCCAGTTTGGAAATTTCTCCAGAACGTTTCCATGCTGCTTTGTCCAGCCAGGAGCCAATCTGGGTTCATGCTTGCTATGTTTCTTCTTTTCAGCTGTTTTTACACTAGCACTGTCCTCCACGTTTCTTCATGACATTGACTTTTTTTAAGAGATCAGACAACTGACTGCAGCTCATCCCATGCCCTGGACTAGTCTGGTTGCTTTGCATGGTGTCACTTAACTTCTTGTTCCATCCCTCTTATTTCCTGTAAACTGGAAGTAAAGTTTAGAGGCTTGGCGATTGATTCAAGGGAAACATTTTTGGCAAGAGCACGGCAGCAATGATGTTGTATGCTTTACTTTGTGCCACATAATGCCAGGTTGAGCCAGTATTGGTGAGTTTGATCCCTTGTTAAGGTGCCAACAGCCAGACATCTTCATGGAAAATGGAAAGCCTTTTTCCTTTTCCAGTTAGCACTGTGTGATGAACCAGTTCGCCCACGCACTTTTGCCAAAGGGTTAAGCACCCACTAGCGTGCCCTGCCTGACTGAATCATTTCATCGAGGGTTGCAGAAAGGGAATTTCCTAATTCTCCCATTTCTTCCACATTTATGAGCTGGCATTTTTCTATTAAATTGCTTTCCCTTGTGAACCAGGGATGCAGAGGCAGGGAGACTTATTCAATGAAATTTTAGAGAGGGCTGTTTCTTTCAAAAGAAGAAATGAGAGAAGATGGTCTCTATATGGACACAGGGGCCCCTCATCAGGGTCCAGTGTCTGAGCTTTAGGGCCCAGGGAGGGGGAAACAGATGGGGGTGGGTCAGTGGGTCAACAAGAGGGCTGTGTGTGGGGAGAGCTCCTCAGGATGAAGAATCTTTAGGGACCTCAGTGATGCTGTGGGTCAAATCCCTGCCTCTCTCTTAGGAAATCCTGCAGTTAAGTTTAAGGAGCGCATTATTGTTCAGGGCTTCTGGAGTGTGATTCCTGAGGCTGTTTTTGGAAGCATCATCAGGCTTCAAGGTTGCTCTATTATATCAGGGTTATAGACTTTCTCCATGAACAGAGACTTGGACAGGGGTCAAAATAAACTTCAGCCAAGACCCTAGCAGTGAATTATACAAAGTGAGAGTCAACTAACTGGACAGATTTGTTTATGAATCAACTGGCCATTTTGGGAATATACAGACATAGTGGTCAGTGTGCTGCATTGGTCCTGCTTATGGCAAGTGACTGAATGCTGCAGGAGTTAAACAAACGTAGGCACATTCAGTCCCACTTGCAACTTGGGACAGAAATGGCTTCTCAGAGCTGTGCAGGAGACACTCAGCAAGTTTGGAAGGCTGCAGTGCTGAAGGGGCTCCACAGCAGCAGAGGCCAATTGGATCACCTGAAAACACTAGGAGGTACCCCAGCTCCTGAGACAGGCAGAGCTCTGCAGCTTCGCTGGGCAGTGCTCATGCTCGTGAGGGCTTGCATTTCTCAACAGAGAACGGAGTGCTGCCAACTTCCTCTCTGTTGCCTTAATACACCAGGCACCCATCAGCCCTCAAACCACACCCCACAGCAGCACATGCTCCCCGCCCCAAGGGAAGGATGCACTGGGCTCAGCTCTGGGGGCAGGAGGGCAGAAGAGAAAAGGTAACCAAAGACCTTTTCGCCACGACTCCCCAACTCCCTCCAGGGCCCCTGCGGCCCCTTCTGCCTGCCCAGGAGCACACAGTCTGTAACAGGCCTCTGGTCCTCCTTCCTGTTTCATCTTCTTTCCCTTCTCTTCCTTCTCTCCCCTTCTCCCCTGCTCTCTCCTTTTCCTCCTCTTCCTTTTCGCCCGTTTTCTCCGTGCTCCCCAAAGCTTCCGTGGTTGTTTCTGTGTTCACTCAATCGTAGCCTTTGCTTTTCATTGCTAATTGAAAATTTGGCAGTTCCTTGAGGATTCTTCTGTTCGAAGACTTCGCATGGATTATTTTATTTATTCACACAAAAAGGGCAGATCCGGGTGCGGAGCCGCGGTGCGGGGAGGGGGCTGGGTCCCCTGAGACCTGCCGGCCGCTGGCGTGAGAGGGGCGGCTGGCGCGGGAGGGCGCAGTTCCCGGCCCTGGGCGGCACCGCGCACGAGCAGAGGCCTCTGCGCGCCCGAGGGGCAGAGCGCACGAGGCAGGCACGGGGCGGACAGGGCGGACAAGCAAGAGGAAGCCCAAACAAAAATGCTGCCAGGCGCCAGGCGCTAACCTAAAAGTCGGTCCATTCCAAACGGAAATGGTCGTGATCAGGATAATGATAAAGATAGTATTAATATTACTAATAATCATCGACCCAAACTCTCGCCGTCAGCGCGGCCAGGCGCCGGCCCAAGCCCAGCCCGTAGACCCGGTCGGAACCTGTCCCCGCTGGGGCCTGGGGCGCCCGTGGTCTGTACCTGGAGTTCGCCCGACGGGCGCAGGGTCTGGAGGCCGCCGGGGACAGGGGACGGTGGTGCGCCGGAAGACCGAGACGGGGAGGGCGGGAGACGTGCGGGGCGTGGGACGGGGCGGGGGCGGGGCAGAGGGGTGGCGAGGTGGGCGGGAGTGGGGGCGGCGCGGGGAGGGGCGGAGCGCGGGGCCCCGCCCCGGCGGGCCGCTGGAAAAGTTTGCGCTCCGACTCGGGCTGGCAGAGGCTGAGGAAGCGGCTCCTGGGGGCAGGGGACAGGAACCCGGCGTGGAGCGCGGCGGCAGGACGAGCCCAAGGGGGACCCTAGGCCCGAGAACGACCTCCCGAGCCTTGAGACTGCGGGCCCTCCCGGCCCAGCTGGCATCTGAGAGGAGGAAGGGGCGCCCCGGCACCCCCGTGCGCCACTCTCCAGGATGCCAGTGGCTCCGGTGTCCTTACCAGACGGAGGTGAGCTGGCGAGGCTGGGCTGGGGGCGCGCGGACGCCGAGCCTGGGATGGGTGGGCTGGAACCCACTGGGCTCACTTCTCCGACAAAATTCCAGCCAGTCCCGGGCGCGACAGTGACCTGGGCGCGCCGGCGCGCTGCCCGCCTCCGACAGCGTTCCACATCAGCACCCCCACCCCCCCTATGCCATGCACGCCGGTGCATGGGGGAGAAGGGGACGGTTCCTTTTTAACTACATTTGGAGAGGTTAAACGAGCTGGATCCTAATAACCTGCATGAAAGTGAAGAGGCTCCTCATGGAGAAGTGCCATCAGTCATTTTCCTTGAACAATTAAAAAGTTAGGCGCCCTCTCTGGACCAGAGCCTGGGGACACTGGGGATGGAGGGAGGGTTGTGATCGTTCGTCTGGGAATATCATTCTGTTAGATTATATCCGTCACAAAATTCCATTTTTCCTTCCATGTCTCAAATAAGACAATTCGGGCTGTCAGAATCAGGGCTCTAAGACAAAGTCTCCACAAGGCAATAATGAGGATCTCACAGAAAATCGGTACAATATGTTGCGTTCATAACTTGATCTTAAACCCTAGGGAAGGGACTTAGCCCAATCGCTCAGTCTCAGAATAGTCTCTCTCTGTCTGTCTCTCTGACTCTCTCTCCCTCTGACTTTCTTGGCTTCAGACACTCCTAATGGCATATTTCTTAGCGGTGTTTTTATATTTAGATGTGAGACGGACTTCTTGTTGGACTTTCAAAGGAAACACACTTTGTTTTGAACATTACAATAAAGTATGGGCAGCAGCACTAACAGAGGCTCTTCTTCAACATTACTTCTAAAATAGAAGGCCCACCCTGTACATGGTACCCACTCCTAGTGGAGCTCTGAGACTCCGGCATCTTTCTAAAATCTGGACTTTAGAAATCACACTGGATGTGATCACATGCTCATAAGGAATGGTTCAGAAAAATATAATTCCTAGAAAGTACAAGGAAAGGATTATGTTTGCAGGTATATGACTAACCAGGGTGTGTGAGTGTTGTGCTTGAGGAGCTGTGGAAGTGTCCAGATCTGTACAGTTTCTTATTTAATTGATGCAGAGCTCAATGCTAGGATGAATAATTTTGTTGCATAGATGGACCACACATTGGGGTTTTTAAATCAGTAAATACTAACTTTGGGCCTCCTAAGTCACTTCTGTCATCTGACACCGGAGATACAAACTGCAAATCTAGCCCTTAAGAGCTAAAATAGAGAATGATTTCTCAACCAGTTTTCATCATTGAAAATGCCGTTTTCCTCATTACGATTGTGAATTTTTAAAGTGCATGACTCTCATAATTTTCTAGTATATGCAGAGGGCAGAAACTACAATAAAACTATAGAAGAAGCAGCTTTATGTGTTGGCCTGGTGACTTTATTTCTCAAAATTCAGGGACTGATTTTCCTCTTTATGGAAATTATGACACTAATGTGATTCCACAGTATCTCTTTCATCTTCTTCAATACTTATAATGTATGTATGTATTTTTATTACCAAAAAAATGAGAATTTGACCATGCCACAATCTTGAAAAATTTGGGGTTGCCCTGTTGTAACTGCTCTGTACTGTTTCTCAAGTGCTGCCAAAGCCAGGGAGCCTCCCTGAAGCAGTGTGTTTACAGTAGCCGGAAGCAGGGTGCCTGGGTCTGCGGTCCCCGGCCCCCAGGCCAAGTCCTGGTCTGTGGCTGGTAAGAAAACGCATCACCACCTGAGCGCCACACCACACCACCCCCGCCCCTGGTCTGTGGCCGCTGCTGGGGGTTCCACGAGCCTTTCTATTTCTTCACATTTGGCTTCATAATTCCTTTCTTATCAATTTTGGAGCCATTTCATGTTATTCCTTTGCCATTTATTTTCTGTTGAAGTAATTGCCTTAAGGTTTTCCTTAAGCTTTCGGAGATAATACAATGTTTGAAAAAATGAAAAAGAATATACCGAGTGGAATTCTACCTCGTCTCAGTTAGTGATACATTTCGTTTGCTATTATCGTTAAAGCTACTGGGCATAAATTCTCCTTCCTTTTTTTCCACATTCCATTTTTGAGGAATTGAAGCTGGGTCTATAAGAGACAAGGAAACGGGCCAGTTGGGTCGACTCAGCAACAGGCTTGCGCAGCGGAGAGTGTGGTGCCCAGGGAGTGGGTTTTCCCTGCCAGCAAGCTGCACTGGTGTCGGCTGGCCCAGAGAGCTGGAGCAAGTCCCGAGTTGGTCAACCATGCTCTTTGACCTTGAAGGTGCTGCTCCATTTTCTGGCTTCAAAATTTTCCAAATATTTCAGTAAAGCCCCCAGAATGGCATTCCACCATTTTGCTGGCACAGTAACTAGAAGCAGTTTGGCTCTAAAGCATTCCAGAAAAGGTATTGTCACTGCCTAAGTAAAGAACAATTGGCAAGGTGGCAGGTCCCCAAAGAGCTTATCTTTAACATGGCATCCTGGAATCACATAACGCAGATACCCAGACCAGCCCGGCCTGGCTTCTTCCAAGCCCTGCAACTAAGGACAAATGACACCAGTCCCTGCCTGCCTCAGTTTCCTCCAGTGTACTTTCAGAAGGCAGATGCTGCTGTGGGGACTATGTGTGATACATCCAAAATGCAAGGTGGCACACATGCTCTGTCACCAAGTGAGACGGCCTCTTTGGGAAAGGATGGGAGAAACTCTTGGGCAGGACACGCTGTATTTGCATATGCCTTTAGCTATCTCATGGAACCTGTTTCCACAAACCTGCATTCATCCTGTGGAAATCTTGATAGTCATTCAGTCCTGTGCTCTTATGAAGAACAAGTGGAGCAGAGAATGTTGGAAAAGCCTGGTTGAAAGGAAAAGGGGTAGAAAGCCCCTTGTATCACACTTTCCTCCCCATGAACAAGTCTGGAAGTGCAGAAGGGCGTTCATGGAGGCTGCTGCCTGAGGTTCCTGCAGCACAGCCTCAATATCTGGGGTCCGCTGGCGTGCCCAGGTCTGTCACAGCATCCAAGCCTCATTTTCAAGGAAGGACCTGCAGAAAAGCCACTGGGAAACAGGAAGCCCTACCAGGAAAGCACATTCCCTTCTGTGCTCTGAAGAAGAAAAGGGGGAAAGATGTCAAGCCCTTACCTGGTTCGTGTGTAACGACTGTTATTTCATGGGGAGCTCCGTTAATAGGCCGAGCATGTCAGGCTGTGTGTGTGAAGCATGCATTTTGGGATGGACTAGCTCCAAAAGCAGAGTGAGGTCACCCAAGAAACCCAGAGCAGGGGAAAATACTCATTAGAGAAAGAATTTTGTTGGAGCTGTGAAATGGCCAGCTCATTATTTCCTTTCTAAATTCTTTTGCATGAAAAAAAATTCTTGCTTTTCAAGAAATTTTGCTCGTTGGCAAATGCTTGATGTTTTAATTCAGTTTGGAGGATGAACTAGTTAATTTTCATGTGTTTTAAAAATACAGCATCCGGTGTCTGACCAGGAGAAATGCTCACCATCTTATTGTGCTTTTCTTTTATGCCAAGGAGGGGGAAGGGAGAGAGAGAGAGCACCGCCTTTGTGGAAATATTTTCTTTTTTTCTTTTTCTTTTTTTCTTTTTCTTTTTATAGTTTGTTTATTTTTCAAACTGACATGTGTAGAGAAAGTGAGTGGCTGGTGCAGAAAGCACATCTGGAATCCATCTGGCTCCTCTCCAGGCTCACCCCTCCCCCCAGCGGATGCGCCTCCTTGGAATGGGGGAAGGTAGGCATCCCCAAACTTGGCAGGGTCTCACTTGGGGTCATCCCCCACTGAGTCATCTTCGAGAAGGTGTCATGTTCCTTCTCGGCAAAAAGAAAAAGTGTTGGTGTTAAAATGCTTTGAAGTAGGCTGGACGACCCCAGCTTGGTGAGGATGAAATGGAAACTCTTGGGTAAACAGGGTCTTTATTGAGTAGAAGTAGGGGAAGCTCAGGCATGAGCAGAGTCTCTCGTTAAAGAAGAAAGGACTGGAGATGCAGACAATCAAATACTTAAGCCCCTTGAAGAGTTGGGGGTGGGTATCTGCCTGGATTGTGGGGAAATGAGGGCTGTGCAGAGAATCCGCCTTGGAATGGGCTGCAGTGGCCCCGCGACTGTATTGGCTAGAAGACCACCACTAATGAGAAAGAATGTCTTTGTGGCGCCTTCTGTAATGCGCTCCAGTTTTCTGAGTATGTTCAAAACTAGCTTACACAGAGCCACACTTCTCAACATCAGCTTTATTTCTCAGTATTCAGGTGGAAATTAAGCAGCAATCAAACACACAATGTCACTGCTAGCTCCAGACACTTATCTTTTGGAATAAAGCAAAATGTGAGCATTAATACTGAGTTATGTGAGCATTAATACTCTGTGAGGGTCCGCCCCTGTTCCCACAGACACTGGCTTTGCAGGATGGGCTGGCTGGGCTCGTGTGAGCACACAGTAACCAGGAAGGCCAGAACCTCTGAGTTATGCTTAAAGCCCAGCCTGGACACCAAAACGTTGCTCAGAAATCAGTGGTGGCCCTGTAGAAACATGAGCAAGTGTTCACCGAGAGAACGTCCTCAACCAATCCTAGCCTGGCTACCTGACAATTACCAACACATGGGCCATGGAAGGAATTACCCCATGACTACGAACAAGAATGGATGGAGAGGGGTGCGTCCATCCACACGAGAATGAGAGCAAGGAGAAGGAATATTCAGCACCCACGTGAATTCCCGTGCATGGCTCACATGAGTGCCGTGGCTAGAGAAAGGCACCAGACACAATTGTATCCTACAGGGTTACATTGATACCAAGGTCAGAAACAGACTGCATTCATCTGGGGAGAGTACCTAGCCCAGATCATTGTCACACTTGGGAGTGGGCCCATCCTGGCCTGTTGCTGGTCTGGGTGCTGGTCTCACTGACCTCTGTGTGTTTTGGGGGGGGGTGCAGGCTGGCCTCCCAGGCCTGCTGGTGCCCCCAGTGCCCAGCACTCGTGCAGTGACCGGCGGAGATGGTACCCGTACGCCAGCAAGGTCAATGCTGTCCCTCGGCGCCAGCAGGGCTCACTGACTGCAGGAGACTCAGGTGGGGTGGTGGCTGAGCTTTCTCCTGGCAAACTCTGTGGCTGTGGCTGGCACCCCTCAGGAGTGGAGAGGAAACCTGCCCACAAGATGCTTTTGACCATGTGAAGCAACACTTAGATGCATCCAAAATCAATCTGGCCTTTGGCCTAGCACTTAACTCTCAGGATGGGGCTGCTTTGTAAATGTCGATAATCTAGAGAAAATGGACTTTAGAGTCCAAGGAGAGCCAAGTATTTTCCAGTTCTGCACAATCAGAGAATCACATTTAACAAAAGATGTTCTGGAAAAATATGTCCCTTGAGTGATGAATATTTAATTGAGGGAAATGGTAAATCAAGCATTAAAGGAGAATATGTTTGCCCTCAAGATTCACAGTTTTGATGGGTCTCTGGCACATCCTATACCAGTTTTATTGTGGTTATTTTATTGCTGGTTATTAGTTTTTAATTGTTTGTTTTTTGCTCTGCTTGATTGTCTGTGCGCCTGTGGAGGAGCCGTGGGTCTATCCACCCTCTGCTCTCCATCCCGGGAGTGAGTCCGGGTCTGGCTGTGCTGGGGAGACTGGCTTCCCTCCCACCCACACTGTGTGGGGGACATTTGGAGGAGCCAGGAGGGTGTGAAATGGTGGCGTAGGGTTGTCACAGGAGAAACTGAGGCACTGGAGCCAAGCCAAGTCAGCACAAGACCAGTCTACACTGTGTCAACATACTGATAACACCTGAAAGGACAAGGAACAGGAGCTGTGCCTGAATCCCCACCTGAGCCGCAGAAGGGGCCTCAGGCATCGCTGGCATTGCAACCATGGCCTGTCTGCCACTTGTTGGTTCTGGCAGTTGCAAGAGAAACCCGGACACTGTGGTGTCATGGACGTGGGGGCGCGAAGGCCCCTCAGCCGCTGTGTGGGCAGGGCAGTGGGTGAGGCTCCCCGGCTGCTGTGGGAGACTCCCGAGGCGCCGGCGCTGGGCGCTGACCCCGCCCTGCCTTTCCTCTGTGCCTGTTCCGGGAACAAGGATGCACATTCATGGCAGCCGTATGGGAAATGGCTGAGCCCTCAAGCGCCGCCGTGGACACTGTGCGTGGAAATAGCGATTCTCCCGTCACAGATAAAGAAATAGATAAGCAACAGTAAAGGGGACAGCATCGTTTGAGCTCCTATTAAGGCAGGGTGCTGGGAAAGATGCTGTGAACCTGGCTGTGCTGGTGCAACTAGAGGCAAGGCCCTCCAGGGAAGGCGTCCGGGTGTACTGGGTGTGCGGTCAGTGTGCAGGGAATGTCAGCTGCTTATTGTGTTTCTACTCTTAAAAAGATAGTTCACAATTTTTTTTCAAAAGTAGAATTCAGCCTTACAGAAAAGTCACCTGGGGCTGGGATGATTCCAGAAAATGTTATAGAGCAGGTAGAGTTTGACGTGGGGCTTGCAGGATGGACAGGATTTAAATAAAAAGTAGGAGGGGTGGAGTGGGAGGGGCTGGTGGGAAAGCTGCCCCCTGGGCTGTCCACCTCCAGGAGGACCTGCAGATGAGGTGAGGTCACAGTGCAGGTGGATGGGGAGACAGGCAGGGCTGGGGCAGTGGCCCCCAGTCACGGGAGGCAGGCCAGTCCCTGTGCTGCCTGCCATGGCTCATGAGTGGGGGGCAGACCTGGGCAGGCCACCCCTGCATTGTCAGCCCAGACTCAGGACTGCTTTTCCTGTCTGGAGTCAGCACAGGGCCTTGGCCGACACATGAAGCCTCCCGCCAGCACTTGGCATTCCAGCTGACCTTGGCCCAGCCCTCCGTGATCTCAGACAGCTCTCACGGAGGGGGTGGGGAAGGGTCAGGGGACAGTTCCAGGCAGAGCATGGACGGACGTCCGCTCAGATGGGGTTTCCAGAACAACCGACACCTCGAAGCTCCAGGACTCTGGAAGAAATCTCTGCAAAGAAGCAAAGGGCCACCTCAGGAAATCCAAGCACCCCAAACTGATGTAGGGAGGGAATGAAGTCATGGGTGGATGAGATCTGCTGAGGCTGTCACACCCCAAAGTGCAGAGCCCGTGTCCTTGGCCAGGGGTCTGTGTGTCTCTGAATCAAATTTAGGGCTATGGCTTAAACATCATGAAAGTGAAAAACTCTCCACTGGATACACACAGTGGGCTGTTTTAAATTAACCTCATTCGATCTTAATTAGATATCTAAATACTCATATAATTTTAATTTAAAGTACATGAGTTCACCGAAGGCAAATTCTGCCTTGATAGGTGGGTGTGCTTTATCATCAACATCACAGTAGGCCGATCGAAGTTACCACTGGGTTGAGGAAAGTGCAGGGCCTGGTGGAAGGATAAGAATTCACAGCCACGGAGAGCCTCTGCTGGGCTCACCACCTTCCCTCTCTCTGTTCTCCCTAACTTGCTGTTCCTGTTGGCCAGCACGAATAATTTATATCTAACATTCAGACCTCTGAATTTTAAGCCAGACTCAAAGACCATGTGATTTTCATTGCCTTCCCTTTCTTCCTTTAACCTCAGTGGAAGTGGGTCCCATTTTTACAGGTTTGTATTGTCTCCTCACCCAGCTCTGGACTCAGCTGCCCACTGGTACAGTGGCCACACGGGCAGTGCTCAGCCTGTGCGGCTCTTCCTTCCGTGGCCAAGTGGTCAGAGCCCAGGGCTCTCTTCTGGGCAGACCTACGGCCCATCTAGACCCAATTTCTGGAGCCGGTTCCTGCCCCAGGGGAGGCTGTCTGGGAAGTGCAGGTCCTTCCAACATCTCCCCAAAACTCATCAGGGAGGTTTGGGAAATTGGGGGGGCCTTGGTTGGATTCCATCCTGTTTTTTTGTCCTGAGAAAATCCTGTTTCTCTCTGGGTAAGTGGGGCTAATGTTTCACAAGCTCCCACGTGGTAGATGAGGACTAACTGGTTAGCGTTTCCTAGTGCCCCGAGATTTCCCGATGGAGGCTTTATTTGGGCTGTGTCTCCGTGACATGATTAAATGCTCCGTGCACTGGATTTTGCTTCCCAGCAGCTCCAGCCGCCACACGGCTTCCCGTGATTTCCCTCAGTCACGTAGGAACTTGCCTTGTGTTGAAAGACCTCTGCCGCCCCGACCTGACCAGCCACCCGAGTCTCAGCAGTGCCTCTTCTCGCCCACAGTGTTGCCGGCCCCTTCGTGGAGATCGCTCTGTCAGCGTCTGCCCCTCCTTTTATCTTTTGCAGGAGGCCGTTTTCAACACCCTCGCCAGGGTCCGGCCTGAGCTCAGCGCTGACGCGGGAGCCACAGTCCTCGTTTCCCTGACATGAACGCTCCTCGGGCGCCCTCTCGTGGACGTCGGTGCTAGCGCCGGTGAATGCCGAGCGATGGCGACCGCGCTCCCGCCGCGCCCCGCGCAGGCCCGCGGGAACCAGACCCTGCAGGAGCATTACAACTACGTGGGCAAGCTGGCGGGCAGGCTGAAGGAGGCCCCTGAGGGCAGCACGCTCACCACCGTCCTCTTCCTGGTCATCTGCAGCTTCATCGTCCTGGAGAACCTTATGGTTCTTATTGCCATCTGGAAAAACAATAAATTTCACAACCGCATGTACTTTTTCATCGGCAACCTGGCTCTCTGCGATCTGCTGGCCGGCATCGCTTACACCGTCAACATTCTGATGTCCGGCAAGAAGACGTTCAGCCTGTCTCCGACGGTCTGGTTCCTACGGGAGGGCAGCATGTTTGTGGCCCTCGGGGCGTCCACCTGCAGCTTGCTGGCCATTGCTATCGAGCGGCACTTGACCATGATCAAGATGAGGCCTTATGACGCCAACAAGAAGCACCGCGTCTTCCTTCTGATCGGGATGTGCTGGCTCATCGCGTTTTCGCTGGGCGCCTTGCCCATCCTGGGCTGGAACTGCCTGCACAACCTCCCCGACTGCTCCACCATCCTGCCGCTCTACTCCAAGAAGTACATCGCCTTCTGCATCAGCGTCTTCACAGCCATCCTGCTGACCATCGCCATCCTCTATGCACGCATCTATTTCCTGGTGAAGTCCAGCAGCCGCAAGGTGGCCAACCACAACAACTCGGAGCGGTCCATGGCCCTGCTGCGCACCGTGGTGATTGTCGTGAGTGTGTTCATTGCCTGCTGGTCCCCGCTCTTCATCCTCTTCCTCATCGACGTGGCCTGCAGGGTGAAGGCGTGCCCTGTGCTGTTCAAGGCCCAGTGGTTCATCGTGCTGGCTGTGCTCAACTCTGCCATGAACCCTGTCATCTACACACTGGCCAGCAAGGAGATGCGACGTGCCTTCTTCCGCCTGGTCTGCAACTGCCTGGTCAGGGGCCCCGGGACCCATGCCTCGCCCACCCAGCCCGCTCTTGACCCGAGCAGAAGCAAATCAAGCAGCAGCAACAACAGCAGCCACTCCCCGAAGGTCAGGGAAGACCTGCCCCACGCGGCCACCTCGTCCTGCATCATTGACAGAAGCCAGTCGCTCCAGAATGGGATCCTCTGCAAGTGACACGTCCACGCGCCCGCCCTGCAGCTGTGTTCTTGCATATCACATGCATTGCTTCCACGTGGGCCCTTCGAGAGTGTGACTTGGGAGAGCTACGTCACTGTGCCCAAGGCCTGCCCAGTGTGGAGTCCCCTAAAGAGCGGACCCCAGGACTCTCCAGCCCATTGCAGTGTGGACTCTGTGCCTTGTCCGTCTTGGGCTGCAGAGTCTTCTGAATGCACTACACTGCTGACGTCATCCGCCACCTGTCACTGAAGCTGGGACACTGCTCTCTGTTCCCAGGGAGGGGAGTTTGTGGGCTGCACACACTGTGTTTCTCAGTGTGCCTCCGAGTGGTATGTGGATAACTCCACCTCATTTATTGTGCACAGAATGGATGCTTATATAGCCTACGCTTCTATGTTCCAGTTTGTATTCTGGGTGTGTGCCGTGTGGCACCTACATGAAGTCTCAATACACCACACAGTTATGTGACAGGTTATACAAGGGTGTTCTGATGGAACCCCCAGGTACAAGGACACGGTTGTGACTTAGGCGGACACGCTGTTCCCAGTCTTCTCAGACTGACATGAAGGCTTGTGTTAATCAAGTTTTTAAAGGCCCAAATTCTCAAAAAGGGCACCTCCGAGGCTGGGCCCAGATGTGTGGGTCTGACCCAAACGAGCCCTGTGTTTCTTCAGTCATGTGTCCCCACATCATTTTGAGCACATCCCAAAGCCAAGTCCATGATGGTTTTGGGGTTTCTGCAAATTACTGAAAAGCCAGCCAAGGTCTCCCAGAGGTCTGTGCCCCCAGACCAGCCAGAGAAGCTGTGAAGGAAAAGCCGGGGCAGGCAGCCGGCCTGGCTCACTTTCCCATGGCAGGGGCTAGTGGCCTGCTGCCCGTGACAGAGGGTGTCCCCACAGTGAGGATGGGTGCACAGACAGCACTTTGACTCCACATCAGAAAAGCACCAAGTCGGAAATGCCCCATAGTGTCACAGCTGAGTGGCAGTTCCATGGCTTCCTGAGAGCTGGCAGTGACCGTGACTAGAGAGTGCCCAGTGGTCAGGCTGGGGGTGTGATCTGGCAGTGTGCACCTCTTCAAAGAGATACATCGAATCATAACCACACGATACTATAATTTTACTTTTCAGTGTAAGTTGAACCTGTATCACCCTGTTTACCTTATAAAGGGATTACTTAGAAGACATTTTTGTACATGGTCTTCCCCAAGGATTCTACATGCAATACAAATAGATGAAAAGTAACCATGTTTGTAGAGCTATGATAAGTATACAGCTGCTGTGTTGAGGTCTTTATAAGATTAAGAACAAAAATAACCAGCCTTCAAAAGGTTCTTACTTGGGTGAACCTCACTTCAAAATACCCTAAAATCTTTTAGGTCCAGTGAGAATTTTGGCTGAGTAAAACTTAAAAGAGTAATCTTAACACATTAACTTTTTCTAAGAGAAATTGATTATTGTTTGTTACCTGATGCAAGTTGCTGTTATCGAGGAACATTTCCAGGGGTTCTGGGTGACCTCCATGGACTGACCAAAGACTTTTCTAATTTTTTGTTACGGATGAGATTTGTAAGATGTTCATTAGGGGTGTTTTGTGTTGCCTTCTCCACATTCCTGAAAAGTAGCTTATTGTCTTTTCAAATAGCATGAGATAAGACATTATCTCATGGGCATTTCTAGAAGAGTAAAGCATTAAGGTACTGGGTTAAGAAAAAACAGAGAAAGCAAAAGCGTCAGGGAGCCAGAATGTTTGGTATCGCATTTTCACACTGGTGATGAAATGACTAGAACTGTATGTCATAGTTGCGAGCTGCTTTGGGGGACTTTGAACTCTCTGTTGCTGATATTAGTAACACTTTGTTCCGTACCCAGATGTCCCAACATCATCTGTGAGTGCTTCCAGGGAGCCCACACGCACCATTCCCACTAGGAGGTATCGATGTCTGTGGTGTGACATAAGGCTCCTTTGAGACAACACAAGACTTTGAAGCAGTCTGAATTTAAAACACACCAAAAATGTAATTGTGCTCATTTGCTAGATGCAAAAACTAGCTGTCTTTGATAGCAACAGGCAGGTGCCTGACTAGCTGGGCAGCTGGAGGTAATTTAGCAGCTGAGTGTTTTGGAGCCCTAACCCTGAAGTCTGGAAACAGACGATCTTATACACCACAGCAGAGAAACTACGTGTAAGATCTCTTTTCAGTTAGTAACCTTTACTACTTCCAATGTATGTTTGTTAAAAAATAAAAATAAAAACCACCCTTGGGAGTCCACATGGTGGGATTGTTCTGTTGTTTTCCCACTGCCCCCACCCCGGCAGTGTGCGACACTGGGGGCTTGCCTCTCACCAGGTGCCTGTGTCGCTCAGCACTTTGGAAATTAAACCACATTTAGAACCCCAAATAGCCTTTCCCCTTCTTCTTCCACACTATCATATTTAATGAACCTTTGCTGCACTGGGCACTATTTACATAGTTTTGATAGATCACACTGTTTTGAGGCAAGGTAGTGGACAGCCCTTTTGATAGGGGGAACATTGTGAGACCCATGGCAGCCACAGCACAACCCAGAGACAGGACATCGGGCTCCACTGCACTGGCTGCTGTTTATGCAACAGGAGAGAAGTGGTCAGAACCAGCCCTTGTGCTCTAGCTTTCTCTCATACAGGTGGCCAGTGTTAGCCTCTCTGTCCTGTGTCCTGCATGAAGAGGAGGCCAGCGTTCAGCATAACCACCCTTGTGGTGACCTTGTTACAACTGGTGATGAAATGCCTCCGACACAACCAAGGACCGCAGCCTTCTGGTGCAGCTGTCCCCCTCTGGTTCAGCCAAGGTGGACGAGGTGCCTTGCCTAGATCACATCCCCAGGATGCTTCTGCCAAGATGCCATTTTCATTGCACAGCCTTGGCGGATGGAGTAAGGCTTTGCTCTGATTGTTTTTAAAAAGTCTCCTGGGGAATAGCTGAGGATACTTACTTTCTAGGGAAAAGTTCCAAGCTCCCCTCCTCCCCTTTGTGAGGCAATACAAGATCCATCATCCAAATGAAAGAGAATTTTCACAATAGCCTTTATTGCCAGCAGACTTACATTTATAGTCATTTAAACAATTAACTATTCAGAAAACGGTTGTTTCTCTCAACCCTTGAGCCATAGCTATTCTGCATTGGTAAGAGCCTTTCACAGAAATGTAACAAGGTGCATTTTAAAGAAAACATCTAATTGAATGACCAATTCCATGCTTTTAAATTGTATCTACAAGTGCAAAACCTCAACACCCAAATGTTTTTAGTATCTAAGTCAAATATCCAAAGGGTTTGCTACATGATCAGAAATGCACACACCACTATTCTGATAATAAAGGCACATTTTCCAATAACCAGTTATAATGAGAAGTGCAGCATTACCTAAATTGTGTGTGTCATCTTCCACTAATGGGTCACAGTGACGACACGATGCTATGTGATCCTCCACTTGGCGATCGCAGGAGCACAAGGATGCACTGGACGCATCACGAGGGCTCGTCAATGGAAACCACAGCATTTCCTGAAGGAGTGAAGAAGAGTCTCACCGGATTCACTGAAGGTGAGGAGGGAACTTAAGCCAATTCTCTTCACCTATTGTATTGTCAGTTCTACAGAAGGTTGGCCAAATTACTTAGGTTTTATCATTTTTCACAGAACAAAGATTGGAAAACTTGACGTGAGTTTTGTATTTCCACTCCTCAGGGATGTCCAAAAGGCCAAGTCTGTTCCAACATCAAAGTAGAAAGTGGTGAATTGGCAACAGGCCAAGACACAGAACATTATAGCCATTCTTTTTGTTTCACAAAAGTTAATGGAAACACAATTTTCAAATAACATTCATTTATCAATATGTATAGTTTGCCTTCCAAATGTTTTTTAAAGAGTAATAAATATGTCATTACTACACATTAAATTTACATGGAGTTGTCTCCTAATCCTGGGATTTAAACACCAAATGTTTAATTCTGAATATGAAGAAACATTCACATACTTAATTTTACAATATTCTGGAACATGTTATGTTCAAAAGTCAAATGAACAGAGAATATTTCACTTGCAACCAACACACAGTTATTACAAAAAAAGGTAACTGAATGTTCAAAGAGGGGTTTGTCCATTAATTTCTGCGTTGTTAATTGTCACTTGATTTTGGTGGTTAGAAACTTTGGTTGTGGTAAAACGTCTACATGAGTGAGAATTCATGACCTCAAAAGCTCGGGACTAGAGCATTCACTCTCCGTGTGCATGTTTTTCTACCTACAGCATTTCAAGGTAAGCACAAAATAGAAAGTTAAAATTGTAAGAGATTTTATTTCTGGCGCTTTCTTCAGTGAGAACGGTTCTTCCAGCCCTGGGGAAGGAGCCTGCGTGTTTGGGGCCTGAGGGATTCATTTATTCAGGTGTCTGTGACAGCAGGGAGGAGGAGAGAAGGAAGGCTGGGAGCACCTCCACCCACTCCAGCATCCCTGCTGATGCCGGCGACTCCCCTGCCCCATCCTGAGCCTTCCCGCTCTGCTCTGCCCCCTCTGACACTCAGCACCGGACTCCTGCGCTGCAGACCCTGCACACAGTCCCCAGACTGGCCTGGGTGCCCACCCTTGCTGATCTTATGGAACTTGGACGCGCCAGTGCTGTAAGGCCTGTCACCCTCCAGCACGCTTGCATGTGTATGTGTGCATTTCCTACCAGATTATAAACTCGGGCAGAACCTTGTATGTTCACTTTTCTGTCCCATGAGCCCAGTACAGGGCCTGCCACATGAACCAATGCAGGAATGCAGCCGAGGCTGGTTAGAAAAGCTGGGATGCTGCACCAAGTGTATGCAGCTGTACGTGGGAACACAACACCGGAGCCCCAAAGCACGTCACTACGAGGACAAGGACGGCTTCTCTGCCAAGCCTTCCCCTCCTCCTTTCCCGCCGTGCTCTGCTAAATGCAGGTCCTCTTCTCCCTTCTTCTTACCTTTATCCTGCCCCACCCTCTTCTCTCCTTGTCCTCCCCTGCTGGCTCCTCTGTCACTTCCCACAGTGGACTCCCCAAGCCCTGTTGCCCCATGTTCCTGCTCCCTTTGTGCTGGGGTCCCAACACCTGCAGCAGCCAGGGCCCTCCTCCATGGCAGATCCCAAGGCCTGCCAATCCCCAAAGGCTTAACAGTTGTTTGACCTTCTATTTGTCCCTGTCAGTTACAAACCAAAGTCCAGGGCAGAGTCCCAAGGTGCGTAGCACAGAGCCAACCTGCGTGAGTACTCAGGGAGAAATACAGACCCCTTTTAGTCGACGCAAGTATATGCATGTATGTATGTACATACGCAATTCACATTCACAAGTCCTGGTGTAAGGTTGCAATTTTTCTGGCTGCTATAAAATGTGCCAGTTTTAAAAGTGTGCATTTCTTGCTTGCAAACTTATAAATATGTATAATCCCCATTATAAATAAATTGTGGCTGGCAGATGGCATTTGAGCTGCCAGCAACGGTTGCATGGAGTTATAAATGCTTATTAATTCTCCACTTTTAAATTCACAGCATGGGCCCTGAGATCTATGACATGAAGTAGTATGAAAACATACTCATAAATTAGAGGGGAAAAGCCATCAATAAGAGACAGGTAAGGGCTGGAAACAGACTCCAGACCGGCCACACCAGCATCACTCTTGGATTTATTTGAAATGCAAACTCTCAGGCCCCGCTCCAGGCTTCTGGAGTCAGGAACCTGGGGGGTGTGCAGGGCTGCAGTCTGTGTCTGAGCCAGCCTGACGCCTGCCTTCCACTCCAAGCCTGCTCATCACCAGCCTGTCTCTCTGCACAGCGCTTTCCTTGCTTAGGAAGTGTGTCAGATGTGCACAGGGCCAGTCAGAAATTGTTCCTAGAAACAGCCTCCCACCAATGACAGACTGGTGGATAAATACCCCCGCTTTCTCCCCTCTCTGCTGACCTGACTCAGAGGTGTGTTCAGCCCTGTCTCCCCAGGCTCCCTAGTGGGAGTAAGCCCCACTTATCCACACCGTGGTAACTGGCTCGCTAACGTACTCCCTCCTTACAGCTGTCTCTCCTGCCCCTGATCGTCATCGGGTAAATGACAGACACTCGGAGCCTCTCTTGGATCTCCTGGAGGAATGCAGCTAAGATAGAGGAAATAGAAATACTGCCTCTTCCCTCTGAAAACTCGGGGCTTTCTGCATTCTGAGCCGGAGCACAGAGGCAAACCCAGGGAGAGGCGCCCTGTGCCACTTTCTCCAGAGGTGAAGGACCTTCGTAAGTCCTGTGCTGTTTCTGAGATTTATCCTCAGCACGTCACATGGCTCCAGTTTCCTCAGCTGAAGAATGGGGGCCCCTCCAGCTGGACTATTTTATAAAGCTCCCCTCCTTGCCATCCCATATGCAGCTGACAGTTCTTGGTTGGCCATGTGTTCCAGGAATCGTGCTTACCCACTGTGTCTTTCTTGGAACTCACTGCAAAAGTTCCCCTGGAGAACCAGAGTATTATTCTGAAACCTGCTGCAAAGAGCCGCCTGGGTCCTGCAGTGATCTCTTTGCAAGCCTCCTGCCCACTGCCCGCCCTGCTTCACCACCCAGACAAGGGGATTTATGGATGGCGTGCAAACGTGGACCAGACAGAGGATGGACAGCACTCCCGGAATGAGGACTCCCTGGAGATAACTGTTCCTGGTGCTCTGCACGTGTCTCTCACCCCCAGCACTCTCTGGCGGTGGGCGGTGCGCAGCCCTGTGGTGTGGAGCAAGCTGAGGCTCAGAGACATCAACAACTGGCCACCTCATTCTGGGTGTGCCCGAGTTGAGGCCGGACGGAAGTGTCCCCCCCGATGCTGGCACTGCCTGGGGAGGCCTGTGGTCCGAGGCTTCTGCCTGGCTCAGCCCAACAGGAAGGAAATGTGTGATTGCCTTCACGTGGCGACCAGTTCAAAGGAAATGAGGACCAGGGTGTCCATCTTAAAGCACTACTTATATAAAGGAGCCACCCCAGTGTCTGATGCTACTGGAAAGGAAATCTTCATTTCAGGCGCTGGGGCCACCTTCAGAACCCCAGGGCAGACACGGAGGCTGGATACATGGGTTCACTGTGCCCCTTGGCATGTGGGCACCTTTGGGTCCACCCTCCCTGGGCCTGTTTCCCCTTCTAAGCCAGGCCTTCCGCTCCACACACGCCTCTTCACTTCCTGCCTTCATTTGAAAAGATCCACGACCCCCTCTGCCACGAGGAGACCCTCAATGACACCACGCTTGACCTACTCAGGCCTTTGTCCATCTGTCCCAACACCTGAGGTGGCCTTAAATGGAACAGCTGCTCATCAAGGCTGAGCAGGCACCCAGCTTCTGGCCCCTCAAACATACCACGGAGAGCCCCAACAGTGGCAGCTGGTGTGCAGGGTTTCGGGCTGAGCCGTCTGACTGGTGTTTATGGCACTGCCCACCTGATTCCACAGTGAGCCGCTGGGTGGAGGGGGCTTGGTAGTCAGAGTGACTCAAAGCACGGTGAGCGCCCCCCTCAGAGGCGGGCAGGTGTCTCCAGCGCCATCCCAGCGCTTGCCCCTGGGGTGCCATCCAGCCCCAGAGAGGGGCTGTTTTAAGGTTGCCAGCCCTGCCTGGCACTCCCAGCAGATATGGAGTGCTGGGTTGAATGTGGGGTGCCTGTGGGAGGGGTAGCAGGGCCCGGAAGCAGTCCATGAGCCTAGGAAGGCCCAGCCCAGCCCGCAGTGACCATGCCCTGGAGCTCTGAACCCCTGGAGTGCATGGCACAGTGCCGTTCTGCCTGCGTTTGCTGTTCAGCAGGTCTGCCCCGCCCAGGCCGAGATGCAGTCTGAGAGACCACGGGGAAGAGGGACCCAGGTTGGGCAGAGAGGAGGCCCCGTTGCATTTGCCTCGGAATCCTGCACTCCAAGCACGAGCTGGCACACAGGAGAGCTTGGGAAACTCGAAGTGAGCGGAATAGCTCTGCAGCCAGATGACTGCATGGCCCCAAGCAAGGTGCGGCACCCACTGAGCCTCAGTTCCCCCATGTGTGAAGTGAGGGTCACAGGAGTGGCCCATCACACAGCGCCTGAAGGAAGGACTGAGATAAACCCATGTGCATTCTAACATGCTTTACTACTGGAAAGGAATTAGCAAATCGCTGCCATCCACCACGTCTGAAGTCTGCTCTGATGGCTAAAAGGAGTGCCAATTTTTTCACTGGCACCATTCCAGTGTAAGCAATCTTGTAATATGAGCTTAAAATACGCATTTCAAATTAATATTGAAAAGAAAAATTTGACCCCAAAACTTTTAATTTTCTAAATTGATTCTCATGCAAAAAAATATTTTCTATATGTATATTGCCTATCACCATTGAAATAAACTCCTACTTCACAGCTACTAAAATCGTGGATTACCATTTCTTAAGGCCCTCAGAGAGGAATGATAAAGTAGATCGGCCATTACGGTGCTCATGGCTCTTAACTTTCATTTCCTACTTTGCTAGTGTTCCTTAACATTAGCATTTTGGCCTCGCACACTTGGGGAATTTAAGAATGTTGAAAGAAGGTCATTTTCTACATTTCTGTACGTAGCATATGCTCACACACAGGAGGGGCAGAGCTGCATGTGTGTCTCCAGCGCTGCAGACCTCCCAGGGGACAGGAGAACAGGGCAGCTGTCGAGCCACTGACCGCACTGCCGCACAGCAGGAGCCCGGCCCAGCCTGCCTGCTCAGCCCTGCTGCTTCTGGATAACTGGGAGCCATATCCACCCTGAAGCCGGTTCAGGAAACAGCAGGGTGGTCTAGTTCGTGCCAGGCTCTGCAGAGTTCCACTCCACTGCAGAACACCCTGGAACGCTGACTTGGATTTCAGCGGGCCTGCAAAGGGCAAACTTCCAAAGAAGGCTACGTGTGAAGCCTGGGACCTGTTTTGGCCCGTCCTCACCTGTTAGCCCTCCCCTGTCCTCCCATCTGACCATACGCACCCCCAAGGCAGAAACGGGTTCACACCCTTAGCATTAGAACGTCACAGAATTATTAATCACTGGATGTTTGAAAGTCTCTCCTTAAAGCATCACATTTATCACCATCCAACTCTAAGTTGGAGCATCTCTCCGTTCAGCTGGCCCCGGGTGCCTACCCTGAGGCCTCGCAGGGACGAGAACCAGGGCTGTAGCACCGTGAGGAGGTGCCGATGAATGAATGGATCCACCTATCTTTTAAAGACATCTGTCAAATCACAGGGTAGTCTCGGCCCAGGTCTTTTTAAAAAGTTATAAACATTGCCATCTCCTAACACTGAACGACCCACCAGGCCACGACAGTGTTTTATCTGGAAGGGAGCATGGCATGGGGCGCGCGCCCTCTGTGCAGAGGCCTGCGGGAGGACAGCAGGCACTTCTCTCTCCGTCACTCCACAGGTGGAACCGCAAATCGAGTCCAGTGACTCCTGAGCCCCAGACTGAGCTTCCAGCACACGCGGACCCAGGCCTTTCAGCCGGTGCCCGCGTCTCAGGGCCTGGACTCTGAGAACAGTGCTCCCACACGCCTGCTCCCCGCTACACGGAAGGAGGGAGCGGATTCCACTGCAGCTGCCACCAGAGGCCCGTAGCTCGTCTGCCGGCCAGAGGATGTGCAAACTAAGATTTCGCCTCAACTGCACTCTGCAGGAACTCATTTGTTGTCACATGGATGAGAGCGAGGGAAGCTTGGTTGGCGAGGCTCGTTTTGTCCCGTATTTGGCATAAAGCGATCCCCAAGTGCCCCAGCACAACCAGGATCGAAGGTGATGGGTTCCTGTGCTCAGCACGACCTGGGGACGCTGGCATGCCACCTGCTCTGTAGTGAAGCTGCAGAGAGTTGTCTGTGCCAGAAACCCCGAGCGTGTGGCGTGCAATGCAGGGAGCACGGGGTGGGGCATCACCGCAGGCCAAGGGAGGACGCCCACCCCGCCAGCAAGCACAGGCCCAGCGTTTCATCATGCTTTAAGTGAGCGCTAGACATCCTTGGAGAGCATGTTGCCTTATTCTAGTATGACTCTGTGTTTATCCCCCTGCTCCCTCTATTCGCCTTTTGAATTGTGCTTAGTAGATAAACTGCAGGTTACACCTTCCTACTGGAATTTCCTCGTGGAAAGGATCAGTTGAATTAAATTTTTGCCTGGACAACTACGGTCAAACTTTTTTTTCATTAAAAACATACAGCACAGAATATTAGTCTTATATCTTTCTTAGTCTTAAAAAATATAAACATTGAGGGATAATTTTTACAGGATGTATAGGTATGTACACCTCTAATATGCATATGAGAAACCTGGAATAAGTTTATGAAACTTGACCTTGAAGGAAGCCTTCCTTTTGGGGCTTTTGAAAAAGGCTCTGAGCCACGGGCAGCTGCCCCAGTTCCTGCAGCCCTGACCCATCTCCCCAGGTCCTCCTGACCTGGCGCACAGTGTCAGGAGAGGCGCTGGCCGGTCACTGCTTCCTCTCCACTGGCTGCTGGAGGCACAGCTCGCTTCCAGCAGACACGATGGGCAGGTTGCTGTCCAGGTGGTGGTTGATGAGGTGGCTGATGCTGTCGAAGACTCTGTCTTTTGTCCGGATCTGTGAAGGAAGGAAGGAAAGGTTAAACACATCCCACAGACAGAAAAGAGAACGTGCTTTGCTCAGATTCAGCCGGGCCGTCTGAATTGGCTCAGAAGGAGAGGAGCCGGGACCAGTGACTACCCAGGCTTTAGAGATGCTGTCTGCAAAGCCCCTGGTCACTGGCGATGGTCAGTCCATTCAGTTCATTTCCTCTGTCGGCCCCTGGAACTGAGCTCTGGAATGCCCCAGCCCATTGCCCTGTAGGCACAGCCTACATTGTTTCTTCCCTAACTAACCACATCCCAACGGGGGCCTGGAGACACGGCCTCCCCTGCCTTCAGCAACCAGGGCCACCCCACCTCTCTGCCCTGCTCCCTCCCTGCCCTCTTAGAATCGCTCCCAGAATCCTCTGTCCAGCGTCCTGCACAGCCCACACCAGGGTCTACAGGCTCCTGTACCCCTCCCACCTCCAGGCCTCTGCATGGCCGGCCCCTGGCCCAGAATGTGCTTCTACCTGGGAACCCAGGTCAGCCTCCGCTGTGACGCCAGCACCTCCAGGCAGCCTCCCTTCCTTCCCCCGCCCTAAAGCTGGCATCCAGGCCTGCTCAGGGCTTCCACCGGGAGCAAGCCCACTGATCCACAGAGGAGCTCCATGGAGGGTAAGCCAGGCTGGGTCAGAAGGGCAGTGCTCTGTGTCCCTGGGCTTCCCGTTCTAGAGCCCAGCACAGTGCCTGCCCCACAGATTTTTCCTGAATAAATGAGTGCCAGGGTAGGGGGAGGTAATGCTCTGGCCCGCCTCCTGGCCCCCGCCATGGTCCCTGGGGACCATCAGCCACCTTCACCCTGAGCTGGTACGCTCGTGGTGTAGACCACACTTGAAGAGGGTGGAGCAAGCCTGTCAGGACCAGTTTCTGAGGAGTTCTAGAAACAATCCCCTGGGACTTGTTCCTTAAGGAGTGGGAGATGGGGTAGGCAGCAGATGCCTGGCTAGACCCATTCACTCTCACGGGTCACCTGAGGGCCACCTGAGTGCCCTGACCTCACTCTCTGGCTTTAGGGATTCCCTCCCCATCAGCATTCACCTGAGTCCCCAGCAGCCCCAGCTCCCATGGAGCGACCAGCTCTCCCCACCTTCCTACAGGGACTCCCGAGAGGATACTCACTCTCCTTCTCACTATTTTTCCCAATATTTTCTTTTCCCCAAATTCTTAATGTCACTCCTGCCTCCTCTAATGTGGCCACTCTTTTCTCTCCCCTCCATCAACCCCACAATGGGACATCAATCGCTGGGCCTTCAGCCCCGTTCCCACTCGCACCCCAAATCTACAATCCAGGTGTGCGTATTGGATATCCCTGCCCAAGGGGCTCTGAGAGGCTCACACCCATCTGCTGAGGGCTCTACCACTTGGCAGCCGGAGGCAAGAGCAGAAGCTTTGAAATGAGGATGTTTTCCTCCTGCAGGAGCCCTCCCCGCCTGTCTCTATAAGCACCAAAGAGGAGGGAGCTCCAGGCCAGAGGGTCCCCTGAGTCTTGGCATTAAGCCTCACAAAGGATGTAACCTGTTGGGCAAGTTCAGAAAGGAGTCTTTTTGTAAGACTTTCCAGTATCCTTCCATTGAGGTTAATTCTCCTGGGGCTCCTTAGAATTCCTGAACCAGAAAGAGACCCTGCATGATTCAAGCAGGAAAGTTATTTAGAAGGCAGGGGAACCCAGAAACTCTGTTTAAGACCAGTATTTTTGGGGTGTTGCCTGGACTTTCACTCCTTATTCCCATGTCTTAACGATTAATACTTATGTAAGTTCTAGGGGAATCGGAGTAGATGAAGAAGGTTTTATGATAGGAAAGTGTCTGGCACAGCAGTCTCAACCTGAGCTCATGTCCCAGTCGCCTGAGGAGCTTTCAGTCACCAGCATCCAGGGCCCAGCCCAGGCCGGGTCATCAGGAGCTGGGGAGTGGGGCCTGGACACCAGTGTGTCTCAGGCTCTCCAGGGATTCCAACATGCCGCCAACACTGAGAACCACCAGTTAGCCTCTTTGCAGTTCTTAGTGGGCCAGCATAAACACACACATATGCAAACAAAGGCATGCAGAGAGATAAGTCATGTATCCCGACTGCCTAAAGAAATAGAGAGGCCAGTTCATGTCATTCCCATAAATGCTCACTAAATCTCCAGTCTGGCTCCTTCCCAGAGAACTTGCAGCCAACAGAGTTATCTGTGTGGACCCACCTGTGCACTAGAAATACCGATGGCCAAGCAAAACCACCTACCTGCTGGGACAAACCTAGGCTCCAGATACCTGAAGGGATACTGCTACAATGAGGACGCATGGCATGTTAACCTCAGACAACCGGGTGAGGCCCTGCCCAGCAAGGAGGAAATAAAAGTAAAGATGACAGCCTTCATTCTAGGCAGGCTACAAAAGAAAAGATCAGAACATGCATATGTTAGAAAAGAAGAAAGGCCTGAAATTAATAATCTAAGCTTCTACCTTAGGAAACTGGAAAAAGAAGAGCAAATTAATCTAAAGTAAGCAGAAGGAGAGAAATAATAAAACCAGAGCAGAAATCAATGAAATTGAAAACAAGAAATCAGCAGAGAAAATGAATGGAACCAAAAGCTGGTCCTTTGAACATATCAATAAAATTGATAAACCCCTAGCTAGAATATCTAAGAAAGAAATAGAGAAGATCCAAATTATTAGTATCAGAAATGAAAGGGGGGCACCACAACAGGTCCCATGGGTGTTAAAAAGACAATAAAGGAACCAGGAGTAAAGGAATTCAACTTAAGATGGGTTATCAGGGTATTAAATGCATTTGGTTTAAAATGTTTTTGATTTAATTCTAGGTTTATTGGGATGCACCCCTGTTGCAAGTTGAGGAGTATCTGAATGACTCTATGCCCATAAATTTGATAACCTAGATGACATAATGGGCCAATTCTTTGAAAGACACACTCTGCCAAAACTCACACAAGAAGAATGTGAATATGCCTATTTCTATTAAAGAGATTGAACCAATAACTAATACCCTTCCAAAAAAGAAAGCACTAGGCTCAGATGAGTTCACTGGTGAATTCTACCAAACATTTAAGGAAGAATTTTATTCCAATTCTCTATAATCACTCTCAGAAGATAATCAGAGAAAATACTCCTAACTCATTCTGTGAAGCTAGCATTACCTTAATCCCCAAACCAAAGACATTATAAGAAAACTATAGCCCAAATTTCTCATAAGGATAGGTGCAAAAATGCTCAACAAAATGTTGCAAATAGAACCCAACAATACAGAAAAAGAATTATACACCACAACCAAGTGGGAGTTCTCTGTTATGCAAAGTTGATCAATATTTAGAAATCAATTACTTTAATCCATCATATCAATAGGCAAAGGAAGAAAAATCACATGATCATATCAATAGATGCAGAAAAAGCATTTGACAAACTCTAATACCTAACATTCACGACTTGAAAAAAAAAAAGCTTTCAGTAAACCAGGAATAGAGGGGAAGTTCTTCAACTTGATAAGGAATATCTACCAAAAAAACTGCAGTTAACATCATACTTAATGTTGAAAAACTCAAAGATCAAGAACAAAGCAAGGAATGCCACCCTCTCACCACTCCTTTTCAATATCATACTGGCCTAGCTAATGCAGTAAGGCAAGAAAGGAAAGAAAAGGTATACTGATTGAGGAGAAAGAAATAAAACTGCCTTTGTTTACAGATGGCATGAAAAAATCCAAAAAATCAACAACAACAACCAAAAAAAACTCTTTGAACTAAAGACAATTATAGTAAGGTTGCAAGATACAAGGTAAATATACAAAAGTCCATTGCTTTCCTGTATACGAGCAATGAATTCATGGAATTTAAAATTTAAAACACAAAACCATTTACATTAGCACCCCCCAAAATGAAATACTTAGGTATAAATCTAACAAAATACATACAAGATCTGTATGAGCAAAACTACAAAAGTCTGATAAAAGAATGCAAAGAAGAGCTAAATAAATGGAGAGGTATTTCATGGTTATAGATAGGAAGACTCAATATTGGCAAAATGTCAGTTCTTGACAAAATGTATTAAATAACTTATTTATTAGATAATTTATTAAATAATATTAAATGAAGTATATTTAAAAACAAAAGAGTAGACTGAATATTCAACTTGAGGGTATAAGGTGGGTCAAGGTTTTCAGGGTGAGCAGCTGCAGGAGGTGGGGTAAGGTTTTACACAGGAGGGAAAGCAACATCTCCCACTCTTCAAGCAAGGCCACTTTGGAGCCTCTGGAATTGTTTGTGATAAGGAATTTCTTTTTTGGTTGGTTTTGTAAATGATTATTGCTAAAAATGGGTTACCTGTTTTAGGTAGAGATCTCCAAAGTTTCATAGCAACTTAATTAAAACATGTGTAATCCTAGCACAGGAGTTTGAGACCAGTCTGAGCAAGAGCGAGACCCAATCTCTACCAAAAACAGAAAAATTGCTGAGCGTCATGGTGGGTGCCTATAGTCCCAGCTACTCAGGAAGCTGAGGCAGGAGGGTCACTTGAGCCCAGGAGTTCAAGCTTGCAGTGAGCTATGATGACGCCACTGCACTCTACTTGGGGCCAAAAAAACCACAAAAAACCCTCTTCCCTAGGCTGGGGAAGAAACGCACCCTTGGCTTTGTACAGCCTGTGGTCAGCAGGAATCGCCCCCAGTGTCTGCAAGTAAGAGGGTTGGGGGTTAGGATGGGAGATGGGAAGGGGCAGTGGGGTGGGGTGAGAGCTGGGGGTGGAGGGTGGGAGGCAGGGAGGTGGGCACAGGTTGTGTGGCAGGTATGTTCCTGCCACATTGGGTGTGCAGGGCCTCTGGGGCCTGTGAACAGCTGCAGATCTGGCTGGTCATTTTCATCCCTCCTCCCTGGCAACCTTCACAGTTCCCCAAGTGGTTGGTGGGAAAGTGAGGGCCCCTCCTCTAGCCATGACCTATGTCCAAGTCAAAGCAGGACAGAGTGGGGGCTGTTCCCAGTGCCAGGATCTAGGGGGACACTAAAGTACCACTGGCCACAGAATGAGATGGAGAAATCATCCTTGAAGAAGCTTCCAGGAGCTGGTAGAAAACAGCCGTGCTGTGCGGTGGGAGGTGCTGCCCAGGAGGCCCCCTCAGGATGTGGGCGTCGTGAGTGGAATGTACAGGGCAGGGCTGGAACACAGGCGAGACCCCCTCATGTTTTCCTCCTCAGTGGTGACTAAGCCAGGGCAGAGATGCCTGCTTGAAGGGCCATCAATGTGTCTGGGTTGAGATCTGCCATCTGGGCCCTGCGCCAGAGTGGGGAAGGCCTCCTGCTCTTGGGTGGTGTGCCTGGGCCTTACGAGGGTTTGGGGAGGGACAGCTGGGGGAGGTTGGTGACCCACTGAGCTGCAGGCCTGGTTTGACCTCACATGGTCACTGCACACTGAGCTCCACACCCTCGCAGATGCCAGGCCGCTGGACCAGCCCTTAGGAATGCTAACATTCTAGCAGCATCGGGCTGGTAACGTTTGTTCTAACTGTATGGAGAGCATCCTAGCTGACAGTATCAGCTAGCATGGCTGGATAGAAGGGTAGTCTCTCGTCCCAGGAAAACCCAGGCTACTTCGGGGCAGGGTGTGGGGGTTGTGATGTCTCCATGAGGCCTCCAAGACATCACTGGATGAGTCACTGCTCAGGAAACCACAAAAAAGTCTTCATTCAGCTGCCAAAGTGGGGAGGTTGGGACCACCACACTCAGAATGTCCCCAGAGCTGTCTGCCTCTGCAGGCACTCAGTGACCAAAGACAGCACCGAATCTGCTCACAGCAGGGAGGGCCAGGCCCAGGCCACACACCAGAGAGGATGCAGCTGTTCCACAAGACTAACCTGATACCTTCAGAAAAATCCACAAACTCACAGCAAACTAGCCGAAGAGGAGGAAGTCACCCAGGCAAGTGAGCAGTGGGTCTCCCTGCAGCCTGCTGGGGCACTGGGCAGGGGCAGGGGCCAGAGGCTCACCTGCCTTAGACTCTCACAGGTGAGGTGCATTCACCACCTGCCAGGTAGAGACCATGTGCCTCCAGCAGCCCTTTGGGGCCAGCAGAACACAGCAGCAGGAATTTGAAATTTGAGAGCTGGAAAGTTCCTTCAGTGTTGTGAGGTGTCGCCATCCCAAAACACCATCTTCTTAGCCATGGAACAATGGTGTCACAGCTTATGTGGATGCCCCAATCCAGGAATAAGATGGGAGGGGGCAGGCCCCAGCCCTTGCGGGAGCCCCGCCCTGCCCTGGGGCCTGCCTGCGGCTGGACTGGAAGGTGGTCTCCACTGACGGGTAAGTAAGGCCAGAGGTGGCCAAATGGGCTCCATAATGTCTGCGTCTTTTTGGTAGGGAACAAAGGTACGGTGCCAGTGACAGACATCATCAGGTATCCAGCGAACAGGGCAGAGGCCTTGGCCCACCCTGCTGAGCAGCCCAAGCCGTGGCGGGGAAGGGGCATGTTTGCCCGGCCAGGGCAAGAGCCTGTGTATCCTCGGGCACTGTTTAAGCTCCTTGGCTGTCCCCTCAGGGCTCCAGGAGCCTGGAAGAAGATGTCTATCAGGAAGGCAGGGCTGCTTCCCCACCACTGCCTGGGCCTGGTCGAGGCCATACGGCAGGGAAAGCTCCGGCCGCCCAGGCCTTCTCCATGGCCTGCTCCCCCAGCCCAGCTGCTGCCACCGTGGCGTGTGGTGGATTTGAGCTAGTCGGTCCCTCCTGGCCTCGCCTCCTTTAGGGATGAGGCAGACACAGGCTCTTTCCATGTGATGCAGACTGCCAGGAGAGGGCCGGCCAGAGGCCCCAAACCCACCCTGATCGGCAGCATGAGCGCTACCTGGCCTCAGGAGTTAGGAGCCCAGAATAAACTCAGCCATCAGCTCATCGATGAGGTCTCTGCATTTCTTACAATATTTTTAATCACTTGAGAAAGGGTCTGACAGTGGCAGACAGATCCCACGCACCCAAGCTCTGTGGGAAGGAACCCAACCCCAGGCATCAAGAAGGGCTGCGTTTATTTGGGGCCCAAAATGCTTGGAAACCTGAGAAACAACTCAAAAGTGGTGGGAAATTAAAATAATTAACAAATATGAAGTCTATTCTGATTTTCCAAATCCCCGCTGTGGCCACACTGATCCGTTTCTGTTCTCTGCGCCAGGCTCGGAGGAGGTAGAGATCCCTCCAGGGTACTTCTCCTTTCACTCCCTGTTCTCACCCGCCTTTCAGACATTTGGCAGAAATTAATTTTCAAACTTTATTGATCCAAGCACACAGATTACCCATGTTTGTGTTTAACTGGCCATGCAGAGCAGTACAGAATCAGAAGGTACTACCGTGCAGAGGAGAGACTGCTGCTCCAGCAATCGCAAGTGCTGAGTTCGAATCCTGTTTCCACTGCTAAAGTGCTGCGTTAACTGACAAGTCACCTGACACATCCTTTCTCATTCGTAAGAGGTTCTGTCCACTAGACCTGAGGTTCTGAGCCCCGCGAGGGCTTGTGAAAGCTCAGACTGCTGCCCCACCCTCTGCACCCCCATCTGAGTTTCTGACTCAGCAGGTCTGGGCGGGGGCCTAAGCATCTGCATTTCTAAGCAAGTTCTGTGGGATGCCGAAGCTGCCGAGAACAGTGGCACAGAGCTCTGTTGGTCTGATACGTGCTGTTAACTGAACTGCGACACCACCTTCCAGTTCACTCAGCCCCTCCCATTACCCAACAGAAACAAAGGGGCCCCTTTCAGGAAGATCCGCAGGTGTGCAAAGGCACGGTGGTCCCAAGTCATTACCCCTGTGGCCCTTTCTCTCCTGTGGCACAAGCCAAGTGGCATCCTGTGCACCAAGCACATGTCTCAGACCCCACGTGCCTTACTAAGGACCACTGATCCTGCCTGTGACCTCCAGAGAAGCAGTTTCGTGCAGTGATGAGAGACGAGAAGGCGGTTTTGAGCAGTGCCCCTTATGGCAAGTTACTGACCTCTCTGTAAAATGGCCGTCACGCTTCCCATTCATGGCACTGTTGGCAGAATTAAATGATTAATACATGCAGAGTATCCGGCACCGTGCACAGCCCCTAAGAAGTGCTCAGGAAATGTTTGCTATTCCTATTTTCTTACCACGCTGAGAGGTTTAACCACACCTTGGAGGATTCTGAGGAGCGGAGTGATGTTAGCAGAGCCTGCCACTGGCAGTGCGGGGGCAGGGCCGTCGCAGGGAGTCCAGGTGAGCCAGGAGGAGGAGGCGCTTTCTCAGGGATACTTAGGGTGGTGTGGTCAGCACTTTATGGAGGGAAGTGTGGGGTGGCTGAGACTCAGTGACTAGACAGAGAAAAGAAATCAAGGAGGGGGCGCTGAGGGCAAGCAGGTGGGGGCAATGCAGCCGTCATGGGCTTGAGTTAGCTGGGAAATGTTTGAGTAGAGTTGCCCGTGGGCAGTTAGAAATATTGTTTAAAGATTGTCTCATTAGTGAGTATACCTAATCAATGACAAAATGATTACATCTAGCACCTTCCAAAGGGCCACACAAGAACAAAGCCTCAGACGGGGATGTCTCCTACTTAAAATTCAGGTTAAGGCTGGCGTGGTGGCTCACGTTTGTAATCTTAGTACTCTGGGAGGCAGAGGTGGGAGGATCGCTGGAGATCTGGAGTTCAAGACCAGCCTGAGCAACACAGCAAGATCCTGTCTCTACAAAAAGCAGAAAAATTAGCCAGACATGGTAGCGTGTGCCTGTAGTCCCAGCTACTCGGGAGGCTGAGGAAGGAGGATTCGTTGAGCCCAGGAGTTTGAGGTTGCAGTGAGCTCGGATGATGCCACTGCACTCTAGCCAGGCAACAGAGTGAGAGCCTGTCTCAAAAAAATTTTTTTTTTTTTTTTTTTTTTGAGACAGAGTCTCACTCTTTTGCCCAGGCTAGAGTGCCATGGCGTCAGCCTAGCTCACAGCAACCTTAAATTCCTGGGCTCAAGCAATCCTACTGCCTCAGCCTCCCTAGTAGCTGGGACTACAGGCACGCACCACCATGCCCGGCTACTTTTTTCTATATATTTTTAGTTGTCCGATTAATTTCTTTCTATTTTTTTAGTAGAGACGGGGTCTTGCTTTTGCTCAGGCTGGTTTCGAACTCTTGAGCTCAAACAATCCACCCGCCTCGGCCTCCCAGAGTGCTAGGATTACAGGCGTGAGCCACTGCGCCTGGCCTAAAAAAAAATTTTTAAATAAATAAATTAAATAAAACTTGGCTTATGTTGGAACAAGTTACACACACACACACACACACACACACACATGCACACAGAATGGCTACCCTTTGCCTACTTTCTTGGCTTTAGCTGGATCCACTGGGAGACCCCACCCGATGTGGTCCAGGTCCTTCCCAGACTCAATGGCAGGGCCACAGTGCTTGGCCCACATCAGCTCCCTGGGGCTGCAATGCCAGGAGTCCAGCCTGGGATCTTGTCCATCCACTGCTTACATGCCACAGTCAACCCCCTTGCCCCAGGTGAGTGCTCCTTTCCCACCCTGGGGAGTGAGCCCAACCTTGAATCCCTGCACAATGGGGCCCTGGGTGGGTCCTCCCTCCACTGCTCCCATGGTTCCCCAGACTAGCCACATCCAGGGTGAGGAGGAGACTCTTGGGCTTCCCTGGACGCCCTTTAGTTCAGCTTCCAGCCTTGTTCCTTCTGGGTCTCACTTCCCATCCTTTCCTAGTTCCGAGGTACTGAGAAGCCCCGGGCATTGCAACTATCCCCACAAGTCGGCAAAGTCTGCTCTTGACAATAGAGAAGAAAAAATAATAGAGAACTGACCATGCAGACCAAAAAGGAAATTTGCAGGAAATGGTCCCTAATCAGGATTTCTGCAGAGCTGGTCAGAGAAGGCCCAAGCTCCACTGGGGAGAAATTCCTTGGCCTGGCCATTTCCACATTTATAGAAAAAAGGAAGGAATGTTCTTACCAATTACCCAGTGAGCCCGATGCTGAAATTTACCTATGGGTTTTCATTTCTTTAATTTGGTTTGATTTTGAAATCTTTAACAGAAAACAACTAGAGAAGGGCGAGTGCTGATATTTTATAGCAGTTAGCACGAGTGTGGGCGCTGCCGTCCCACCATCCCCAAACCCAGTAGAAAGACAGTGGAGGAAAAAACTCCTCAAACAGAAGAGGAGGGAAGGACATGGTGACCTCAACACAGGTGGACCAATGGGGAGCGTGGGAGCCTGTCGGATGACAGAAGAGAGTGGGCAGGGGCAGCCTGGAGTACACAAGGGGTGGGACCCTGCAGCGGAGGCGGTGGCCCGCAGGACAGCAGGAGGCAGGAGCCAGGCTCCAGGAGCAATCACCTGAGTAACAGCCTGCAGCTCCCACAGCCCCTCCTTCTCCTTTACCTCCTCACAGCCAAAGTAGCGTTTGGCTTCAGGGAAGATTCCAGGGAATATTTATCCAAATAAATTAAACGAGCTGCCTGGGGAGAATTAAGGATCTAGGAGGAGGATGGTGACCCCAAGTAAAGTACTCTTGGGAGGTTCCCAGCCCCCTATTTCGACCTAAAGCCTGACCAGTCAGACAACACCTCCCCCTCCAGCCCACCCCAGGTGTATACACACTTTGTCCCTCTATCCTCTGCCTCCACCATCCCCATCCCACTCGCACATGACTCCAGTCAGCCTCCTGATGCTGGGGACAGGTGAGAGGGAAAGAGAACTACATGCACCATAGCAGAGGAGACCAATCCCAGGAAACCTCTTGTTCTAAAATATCACGGGGAAAGAGTACGAGGCCTCTTAAAAACGCCAGCACCGTGAAGAGAAAGATCATGATAAGCAAACTGACCCCTGCCTCAGAATATAATTTGAAAAATAGAAAAGAGATTAAACAACTTATATATTAATAACATCAAAAAGTCAAAAAGATACTGACTGCGTCTATTAAAAAGAACAACATGCATGAAAAATAAAACAGAGGACAAGTCTTGTAGAAATTAAATATATAATTTATAAGATTATATAACTATAAATATATATTATATATATATATAACATAAAGTTTGTATGCTAGTAAGGAAAGCTCCCAGAACATAGAGCAAAATTTCAAAGAACTGAAAACTCTGGGAAAAGACAAGAGACAGCAGGTCAGTCCAGGAGGTCTACTCCCTCAGCCAGGAGTCTCGAGATGAACAAATATAGAAGGCAGGAAATTATCAAAGAAATTATATAAGAAAATTGCTCTGATTTAAAGAAAAACACAAATCTTCAGAATGGAAGTGCTCATCAAGACCCAGGAACAATGAATGGGAAAAGATACACAGTTAGATTCATGACCATGTCATTGCAGAACATAAAGATAAAAGAAAAAGCTAAGAATTTCTAGAAAAAGTAACCACAAGAGGTGAAGAATCAGACCAGCCATACTACAACCAACCATGCTGTGAATCAAAAGTGACTTGAAAACACATTTTCAGACATGTAAAGATAAAAAAGTTTATGCTCATGCACCTGTTCTGAGACAGGCTCTCAAGGAAGCAGTCTAGTAAAACGTGAGGGAAAGCTAAGAAAGAAGACAATATGGGATACACACAGGCTGAACCTCACCTAAGAGCCCAATGAAAATATATCCCTGGAGTTATCGGTTTGCTCTAGAAATCTATTAGTTCACTTTAGAAGAGGAAATCCATCTGTCTTCATACCTGTTCCAAACAATAGATGGGATAAGCAAAGCACTGGTAACAGTAATAACATCATGAAGAAAACACAGCTTTCTTCTCTCAAGAAGAGGACAATTAGAAACTTCAAGATTCACATATTTAAAAAGTAATTGTATAAAAGAGTACATATATAATGTAATGTTGGGCCTAAAATATAGAAAAGTAATATATGTATAACATATTTGCCAATAACAGCACAAAGGAGGTGGGTGGAGGCAAAGCTGCATTGGGCTGAGATAACTTCAGATGGTCAAGTAATAATTACAACAATGTATCGTTGGGTTTGTAACATTAATAGATGTAATATGTACAGCAACAACACCACACAAAGGGAGAACAGGGGACAGGGCAATGTAGGAGTAATGTTTCTATGTACCACAAGAATTAAGCTAGTATAAATCTAAAGCTGATTCTGAAAAGAGGTAAACCCTGAAGCAACCACTTTGAAAAACTCACAAAGTATAGTGAAAAAAAATTATTTAAAAATCAAAACACTATATTATAAAATATTCACTTAATACAAAAAACTAAAGAAGGAAGAGGAACCAAAAATGCAACATATAAAAAACAAAAAGTCAAATGGCAGATGTAAATCCAACAATATCAAAAATAACATTAAATGTGAATGGATTAAACAATAGTCAAAAGGCAGAGATTGTCAGAATAGCTAAAATCAAACATGATCCAACTATATGCTGTCTGGAAGAGACACACTTTAGATTCAAAGACACAAACAGATTGAAAGTAAAAGCGTAGAAAAGGATATACTGTGTAAATAGCAACCATGAGAAAGCTGGAGTCTATGTACTAATACCAGATACAATAGACTTTAAAACAAAAAAATTACTAGATATAAAGAGGGACATTTCACACTAATAAAAAGTCACTACATCAGGAAGTTAGAACAATTATAAACATGTAAGCACTTAATGACAGAATACCAAAATACACGACGAAGCCAAACTGGCAGAAATAAAAAGGGAGACAAGACAATTCAACAAGAATAGAGGCTTCAATG